>VXBP01002733.1:0-127674 GCA_013400115.1 Rhinopomastus cyanomelas | reverse complement strand
CTGGCTCATGGTCACCCTGCTGTCCACCAAGCCCCCCAGGTCCCTTTCTCCTACAAGGAGAAGATAAGGAGTGGAAATGCACATCCTGGCACGTCCCTGCAGGCTGCCGGGGGATGCTGACTGCTTTGTTTTCAGGTTTTATTGCTGAGCCAGTGAAAACCAGGCAGTGTGTCTGCTGCTCAGCTTCCTTGGAGCACACCGTTGGTCAGCTCCGCGTCCATGTTGTTAGAAGATCTGCCCTTGTTTAGGGATCTTCTTCCCTTACTTGGTGCCTGCAGGGAAGGGAGAGGTGCTGCCTCAGTGGCTGCTGCTGGTGGTGGGGACAGGCTGTGGGTGATGGGGAGGGATGTTCAGAGCATGGAAAGGGGCAGCAGCAGCTGGGGATTTTCTGGTGAGGGTAGCCAACGTCCTGTGTAAACCTGCCCACTTGGCCTTTGGATTTTAAGGAGAAGTCACAGCTCTGCTGCTCCAGGTGCTGGTGTGGTTTAGGGGAGCTAGACTGACCACCTACCCTCCTCTCTAGGACAGGAGACAGACTGCCTGAAGGAAAGTCTTCTCTTAATTGTCTCTGAAAAACACAACACACACATCTCATCACAGACTGACACAGGGAGCCCTGAGGTGCAGCTGCTGCAGCAACAGTCCTTTCAGCACTAGTCACCTTTTAGCTCCTCCAGGGGCTTAGTTTTCTGCTGGGTCTGTGGCGGCAGGATCTGGATCCCCTTCTGGAGCGTGAAAGCAATGACGGTGTGGTTGCCTGGAGAGGGAGAAGAGATGTGGTAGCATTGTGTGGCAGTTCCTCTGACAGCAAGTGAGGGAGGATGGCAGGATGGGGTCCCCCTTGGAGTCCATGGGGTGTCATAGGTGCCTTGGGGACCAGGGTGTGGGCAGCAAGTCCAGGCTCAGCAGGACCAGCCCCTGGGCTCTGTGCAAGGGCACAGACAGTGCCACAGTGACGCCTGGTGATGGAACCGGAGTTCGTGGCTGGCACCCTCCCAGCCGTGCGTTCGCCGCTGCATCTGTGCCGAGCAGCAGCCCTTGAAATAAGACAAAGCGGGCCATGGGCAACCATGGGTTTTCTGTGGGATTACAGGTGCTCCCCTCCCTGGCAACTGTAGTGGTTCTTTTTTAAAGACATGCAGGTTTTTTTGTCCCAGCAGGAAAGCCAGCTTTCTACACAAAGGTCAGGAAAACCAGGCTGCTCAGATGAAGGTCATCAGAGACGAGAGCACGATGAGGTGCAGCAGAGCCCTGGGCCAGAGGAGGCATGGACGTTAGCCCAGACAGAGGCAGCAGCTATTTCTGGGCTGCACACTGATGTAGTTTGCACTTACCCAGCAATCAGGGCTGCCTGTGTGTTGGCACAAGTATAGCTCTGCCCTGCCAGAGTGGGACAGCATCTGCCCTTCCTACCCAACCAGCTTCACGGGCTAGGGCAGGAGAAGTGAGATCAGCCTTGCCTGCACATCTCTGCAGAGCAGTGTCCCTGTGCACTTGCCCTCTGAGGCTCTGTGTGGTTGTGGTGGGGCCGTCCTAGCCCTTGTGAAGATAACACCAGTTAAATATGTCTCTCCCCACCAGTTTCTGGAAGACCCCAGCAAACGTTTGTCCTCGTCCTGTAGCAAAGCAGGTAGTTTGTGTCTAGTGTGACACTTCTGGCTAGTTGCTAACTGGGAATACGTGAGTGCTGGGTTAGGTTCTGATGTTTTCTGGAGGCCATGGGCTTTTGCACTAAACCATGATGTTTGAGGAGGCCCTCACAGTGCAGCAAGGCTCTGCAAGAGGCTGGAGACTCTGGCTGAATGAAGACCACGGGTTATCCAGGGGTATTCCCAAGGTGTGGGGTGGGTTGGGCTAACAGATGGTCACTTGTGGTTAACATCAGCTCAATTTGGCTGCAGAGCAATAGAATCGTTAGGGATTGGAAGGGACCTCGAAAGATCATCTAGTCCAATCCCCCTGCCACAGCAGGATCACCCAGACCAAGTCGCACAGGAACACATCCAGGTGGGTCTTGAGCATCTCCAGTGAAGGAGACTCCACAACCCCCCTGGGCACCCCATTCCAATGCTCCATCACCCTCACTGGGAAGAAGTTCCTTCTCATATTTATATGGAACCTCCTATGTTCCAGCTGCCAAGCACTGCCCCTTGTCCTAGCTCAAGCACCTGCCTGTAGGTACCCAAATCCTAGAATTCTGCTGATTTTTAACCAGAACTCGACGGTGGGAAGTGACAGGGAGCAGAACACCCACTCAGCCGTCAGAGCAAGATTAGTATGTGCCTCTTTTGGCTTCCCCTTAATGAAAACTCAATTAGACACCTTCCAAATGAATATTCATCGAGTCAAGGAGCCAGGCTGTCAGGCAGACTGACAGCACTAAGCACCACTTTCTCAGTGGCTTTCAGTTTAGTTACTGGGTGTACTGGAACGAAACCAGTGGGTAAGGATGGCAAAGTGTCCTGCTCTTTCCCCAGAGATGTCCTGGTGAGTGTCATCTCAAATCCTGATGAAGTATCCTCCATGTAATGAACTGGTGCCTGGTGACTTTCCCTGCTCCCATCTGACTTGCAGCCTGAAGGACTAACTGCTTTATTTCTGGCTTAAGACACGTGCAAGAGTATTTTTGACTTGGTTATCCAAGGAAACGAGAGTTATGCAAGAGCCCTCTGCTCACGAAATCTCTGCATCTGCTTCCCTGTTCCCCAAGAAATTTATGAAAACCCACTGGGCAGTTTTGACTGTGTCTGGTGGCATCATTTGCTGTCAGACCTGCACCACATGCACCCTTCAGGATGCGTGAAGGAAGGAGTTTGGCTCTTGCTAAGGAGAGCCTGGTGGGACAGCAGAACTCAGGTCTACCCCTCTCCGCATTGGAAGAGCAAACTTGCAGACAAATCCAGATCAGGGAGACAGGCTCTCCACTTACTTGGACTGTGGAAGATGCCTGATGGTTTGGAAGAGGTGCTTGAGCTGGAACTAGAAACTAGCGTGCTATCCTTTGTGGAGGGCTGAAAGGTCTTCATCACCCTCCAGGTGCAGAACCTGTATGAGAAACAACTGAAGTCAGCAAACCTCCAAGGAGACATCTACAGCTGAGCTCCTTGGCAATGTCTCACCAGCATTTCCATCAGGCCAGAGAAGAAGAGCCTCCCTCACTTTGTGAGAGAGAACATACATACCTTCTCCAGAAGTGCATCAGGATGGGGACGATGATGACCTTGGCCCTGTGGTAGAGGACGCGGTTCAGTTGCCCCTTGGAAGATAAACTCCAGATTAAATCTCTCTCTTCTTCTGGGATGTTCACCTGGCCACAGAAGAGACCAAAGTAGCCTGGGGTACTCCTGATGGGCCCTAGAGGTACGTTTCTCTCTCTGATCCCTCCCTCGCATTTCAGCAGTCTCCAGGAAGAGACTGTGAAGAAGAGATGCCTCCTGGCTGGCAGGCTCAGAAGAAGGGCAGGATCCTCCCTGGATTTCTGTAGACAGTATGTGCCGTGCTTTCCAAAGGGAAGACAGGCAGAGCCGTGGCTACTGCAAAGGGAAGAGGTTGGCCCAGTGGGGAGGGGATGATTGACTCCTGGGAATTAAGACTGAATTGATGGTACACAGCACCCATCATATTTCTCCATCATAGAATCATTAGGGATCAGAAGGGACCTCGAAAGATCATCTAGTCCAATCCCCAGCTACAGCAGGATCACCTAGACCAAGCCACACAGGATCAGGCAGGGGATTCACCACTGCCATGGGTTTTTGCCTCAGTCTGTTCTGAAGCCTCACAGCAGGCTTGGCCAGAGCAGATCCAAAGTCCTGCTTGGTTCCCCTTTCCCCACAGCTGCAATGAACCACTCTTGAGCAATGAGCAGCCAGCCTCCTCCAGCCTTCCTGGGTGGGTCCCAGCGTCTTACCCGCAGCTTGGGGGGAATATCAGACTTCAGGAAGAGTCTGCTGATGATGGCAGCTTTACTTCTGAGAAAGGCAACATCCTTTTCTGTCTGCATGTTGCGGGCTGCCAGAGCTTTAACCGAATCTGCTAGCCTGGAAAACCTGCAAAGGAAAGCGAGCTGTCGTTCCAAGGCGAGGGCACTGACCTGTGACGCTGGGTAGTCACAGAATCATAGAATCATTATGGATTGGAAGGGACCTCAAAGATCATCTAGTCCAATCCCCCTGACACAGCAGGATCACCTAGAACAAGTCACACAGGAGCACATCCAGGTGGGTCTTAAACCTCTCCAGAGATGGAGACTCCACAACCCCCCTGGACAGTCCCTTCCAGTGCTCCATCACCCTCACTGGGAAGAAGTTCCTTCTCATATTGATGTGGAACCTCCTATATTCCAGCTGACACCCATTGCCCCTCGTCCTATCACTAGATGCCATTGAGAAGAGCCTGGCTTCATCCTCCTAACACTCACCCTTCATGTATTTTTAGACATTAATGAGGTCACCCCTCTGTCTCCTCTTCTCCAAGCTCAAGAGACCCAGCTTCCTCAGCCTCTCCTCAGAAGTCATGTTCTGTCAGGTTTGCCAGGAGCTAGGGCAGAAGGCAATGGAGAAGTGTTTCCACAGGGAGCATGTGAAGAAAGGTGGAGGCAAAAATGTTCCTCTGCTCAGGACTATCAACCCAAAAGTTGCCTTAATGGGGACCCCTCAGCCTGGGGACTTTTTCTGGCTGAAATGCAAGGGTTCAGGACTCCAGGGGCAGGTAACCATGAGGTGGTTACCCCAGAAGAGGTGTAGGCAGCTACAGGCTGAGCCTCTGGTTGCATCATTAGATGCAGTGTGATGTCCAGGTACTAGTCTTTCCCAGAGGTGCTGACTGAAGTTTAAGGGTGGCACCACAGACCTTAGGGTGTTAATGAATCCATGGTCCAGGCTTTAACCCCTGCTGAGAGATGAGCACTGCCCACAGGATGGGAGAATGGTGGTACCTGAGTGCTCAGTGGAAAGGGAACTTACTTGTCGATCTCCATATAAAAGCGGAGGTCATCCACGAGGAAATTGATGGTGATTAACTGTCCGTTAAACAGGAGCCGTTTCACTAGTGTCACCTCCATGTTCAGTGAGCGGCTGGTAGAGTCTGTATGGAGGTGGGAACTGCTCTTGCTGCTGCTGCTTTGCATCGACCTGAAGGTCAAGTCTAAGAGAAGGGAAGATTTGTTATGTCCTGCTTCTCCCAGCACTGGGTATGAGGCTCTCTGAGCTACACTGTGCTCCTTCACATCACCTGTGCTTCCTTTGTCTGCATGCTGAGGAGCTTCCTACCTACGTGGCCTTCCTGCAGCCAGATTCTCCAGGGAGCTCAGCCCACATTCCCCATCCTTCCCTCTGGCTTAGGAACCTGCTCCACTCATCCTCCTCTTTGCACTCGTGGAGTGCACACACATGTATGAGTGCTGTTGCCTGTGCAGATTCTGCACCTCATCTCCTGCCTCTGGTGCCCGAGTGGGCAGCTTTCTGCGCAGCAGCATCGGCATCCTGAGGTGCCCCCTCTTCAGGCTCTTTATGTGCCTCCAGCAGAGAAAACTAAGTTCATAAACCATGTATTTCCTCCATTTACTTCCCTACATAAACCCAGGGCTGTCCCAGGGAGGGATGAGAAGGGGGTGACAGGAGTCCAGCCATACTATCCTCCTTGTTTTCTAGCTCCCGACGAAGGAAGTTCTCAAACTCAATGCGGCGTTCGTCATTGTTCATCTCCCTTCGGAACTTGCAGAAGCTCCTGACCATGTCACGAACAGCGTCCCAGGCCCAGCGCTGAGGAGACACAGCAGAGCTCACACCAACAGCCCCTGTCTGCAGCTGCAGGGCTGCTCCCGGGCAGAGCCCTCCCCTTGAACCCATCCCTGTGGGCGCCTGTGCCAGCCCAGGCTTGGCAGTGAGATTTGTGACCCAACCATCATCTTTGCTTTCCAGGACTTCCCAGTTGCTCTGGTGCTCATAGGTGACCCACTTGGCTGGGGTGAAGTCTGCATGGTGCAGACCTCCTGTAGGAGTCAGCCTTCACCTTTCAGCTGCCTTTCTGCAGCTCTGCAAGTCTGACCCTCCCACACCCCACTGATGTGAGCCCTCCTTGACCAGCAGTATCTCCACTGTGGACATCCTCAGCCTGTCAGCAAAGAGGGTTGTCCCTTACCAGCTTGCCAGTTGTGAGTTTCCTCCTCTTCTTCTGCAATTGAGGGCTGTGCTTAAGCGTATCGCTCTGAGGAAAGAGGTCCTGGTACTTTTTAAACCTTCCAGGTGGGACATGAGAAAGAGAGAGAGAGCATCAAAGGGCAGCTCAAGACACATGAGGAGGGCAGTGGTTGGGTTGGAGGGTGGCTAGGTGTCCCTCCCTTGAGGGACATCGTTTAGTGGTGGCCTGGCAGTGCTGGGTTAACAGTTGGACTTGATCTTCAAGATCTCTTCCAACCAAAACAATTCCATGATTCTAAGTGAAGACAGCAGCTGTTAGGGATAGTCTTTGGATTGGGGTCTAGTTCAGTCTCTGGAAGAGGCTGGAAAATGGGATACAGGTTAGATCCCCTCCCTTGGGCTCTGATACGTAGCAGGCTTGGGAGTGTCTATCCTGCTTATCTGCAGCATGATTCTTCTTCCAGTCCAGCACCTTGCAAGCCAAGCCCATCAGGGATCTGGTCCCCATGGGACAAGTCCTGCTGGCCTCGCACAGGGAAGTGCAGCAGCAGCTGCCGCAGCAGTTCTGCTGCCTGAGGGTCTGGTGGGGGTTCCAATGCCCCAGCTCTTAGGGAAACACCTCATTAGCAGTGGCTGTCTGTCACCTTGGGCTGGGATGGATGTTGGGGAGGATGTGTTTGTGTAGCCAGCTTGTGCTTACCATTGTTTTTCCATTGCTTTCTGGACAAAGATCTGTGCTGTCAACAGCATCGAGCAGCTAACTTCTTTGGCCTCTCTTATTTCTTTGATGATCGGGTCGTGGCAGCCCAGGATCTCCTCTGGAAGAGAAACGCCACCACCACGTGCCCCCGTCAGCTCAACCTGAGCCAGGATGGCATCTCTTCCTACCCTCACATCTGCAGGTGGCATCTGGTCCCATCTCTGCCTGCCCTATTGGCTGAACTGGGTTGTCCTGTCCCTTTTCCCTTCTGCACTGTGCTAGTGGCAAACTTTGGGGTGGAGCTGTGACTCCAAGAGCATCTACAGGAGACAAGGCAGGCAAAAGCCACTGCTGCTGCTGCAGGAGCTGCACGCTGCAGCTCTGTGTCAGGAGGTGCTGCCAAGGGTGTAGACTGCCTCTCTAGAGATGCAAAGGGCAGTGGAAGGCCTCAATACATGCTCAGCTGGACTTGAAAGGAGCACTGGCAGGGTCTGCAAATCTGTGACCAGTATCCCGCTCAGGGAAGAGAGTCTTTCAGGACAAACAGAGGGCAGGAGGGCACCTACCAGCTGGGATTTCCCGACAGAAATACTTTTTGACGATGCTGTTAATGAGGGAGCTCTTTGTCTTGGGGTTGGGCTCTGCAGCCATCTCCTCCACAGCCATGCAGAAATGCAGTGCTTCCTCTGCGTTGTGCTCTTCAAGGAACTTCATGAAGTGCTGCAGGTGGGCTGGGTTTTGCAGCACTTTCATGAAGTGCCTGTGGAGGAGGAGACACCAGGAGATGTGAACTCTGTGTCAGCAGTGATCTGGACAATATCTGGGATGTCTGTGCTTGCTTCTCCAGCAACAGAGGAATAAGAAAGAAGGGCTAGAAATATGTAGGTGTGTGGGATCTGTGAGGCAGGTGATCCAGAGAAGGTGGAGCTGCCTTGTCCTATCTTGCTGGTAGAATCATCTAGGTTGGAAGACCTTTAAATCAAAACCTACTGAGCCACTGGGAACCCAGGGGGACATTCTCCTGACAAGCAGTTTCTCTTCTGCCCAACAGCTTTGCTGATGAGTTGCTGAGGGAGCTAGTATCAGCCTGAAGAGGAAACTCAACCCAGAGAAACAAAGAGAAGGCAGGACTTTGGGTCTGGGATGGAGACCTCGGAACCTGTAAATGAACTGGTCAGAGACCAGGGAAGGGAATCGGGTAAAGATGGGGCACCTGGGAAGACTAGTGGGAGGAGGAGGGGGAAGTTGTGCTTCCCTCAGGCACCTGTGAGAAGAAATAGTAATTTGCCACTGACCACAGAGGGCTTTGTGCATTTGTCCATGAAGAGGGTCTTCTGGAATGGAAAACCCTTGCCACTTGCAAGGGAGATGACCAACAGATGTAAAGCCAGAGCTCTGGAAACCCAGAAATGGGACTGGACTGGAATTTCAGGTCACTTATGAGGTCAGCAAGCCCTTATTTGGAGAAGAGTGGACTGGGTGAAACAACGTGTTGACATGTGGCTCCTGAGACTGACTTTCACAACAAACAGTAAGAGCTGCTCCTACTCCGGGCTTGTGTCCTGGCTACCATTTATATCCCAAAGTGGACCTGCGAGGGCTCATGTTCCCAGAAGGTGAGATGTGATCCACAGGGACATTCACACAGCCAGTGAGTTCAGAGCCCTAAGGGTGGACACAGGGTGATTTTATGTGATTTTTCATTTTCCCGGAACCCTTTTTCCCCTGGGGACTTAGTGGCCAGGGTGGGGTTGGGTTGATGGTTGGACTGGGTGATCTCAGAGGTCTCTTCCAACCTTAATGATCTAAGAACTTCCCAGCTGTAGTGCAGGCAGCGTGCCAGAGAGTGACTGATGATGAAGTGCATAAGACACGTGAGACGTGAGGAGCAGACCTCAGCTGTAGGGCTGGCAGTGGGTTAGAGCATTTTCCTTCTCCTTTCCCTGATGACTGCACAGTTCAGACCCACAGGCCATCCATACCTGCCCCTCAGGGAGCCCAGTGATGGGAAGAGTGGTGCTACCTGAAAGAGGGGAAGCAGCAAAAACCAGCTGCAGGAGGCCTGACCTGGGTCTTTTAGATGGCTTTTCCAGTGGAGCAGCAGTGGTGCTTGATCCACATGTTCTCACAGGAGCAGCCTGTTTCTGTTTCTTCTCAGCTTCAGTGGCTGTGAGGATAGAACAGAGTTGGCCCCTTCGTAAGGTGACAGCCAGAGCCTGCTAACAGGTGTCCTTGAAGGAAACTCGAGCTACCCCCAGAGCCAGCACGCTGATGTCTGTGTGGTGAGCCCACCTCAGAAGACACTGGGTGCTGGGGAACCCCATGTTTGTATGATCTGACCATCTTGGTGCTTGCTTCAGAGAAGCCTTCCCACCCCCAGTCCCTCTCGCTGGATTAACTCCTCTAAGTCTATGCCTTTCAGAAGGTGGCCTTCTGAGCATCTCCTTCTGGTGATGTTCTACCAGATGATGGGGTGACTGCTTTTCCAGTCCCCTAAGAGAAGACAGCTGGGGTTGTTCAGCCTGAAGAGAAGGCTCCAGGGGACCTCATAGCAACCTTCCAGTACCTGCAAGCAGTGGTCAGAAGGCTGGGGAAGACTGTTCACAAGGGCAGTGAACAACAGCAGGAGAGCTCATGGTTTGGAGCTGGAGAAGGGCAGATTGAGGCTGGAGATGAGGAAAAATCTCTTTAATCTGAGGGTGGGGGATCCCAGGGAACAGGCTGCCCAGAGAGTTGGTGGAGGTCCCATCCTTGGAGACATTCAAGGTCAGAGTGGATTGGGCTCTGGGCAGTCTGGTCTGGTGAGTGATGGCCCTGCTTGCTTTAGAGGGGGGATTGGACAAGATGAGCTTTGGTGGTCTCTTCCAACCCATGATTCTGTAACCTTCAGGGGTGTGAAGGTTGGGGCCCCAGCTCAGACTGGACTCACCAAGTGATTGGCCTTTGAGACGTGGAAGCTTCTCTTCCTTCCTTTGCCTGTGCTCTGCTGGAGAGGGTTCCCGAGCAGCCCGCACATGGGGCTTCTGGGGCTTCTGGGAGTCTGCGTTGGATAGAGAAGCCAGGACAAATGCAATGCTCATTCCTCCTGGCTACGACAGCCCTTCAGCACTAGCCCTGAGTGCTGTGTGTGGTTGCTGCTCATCTTTCCTCTTCCCTTCCCTGTTCCTGTGGTCTGCCTGTGACACAGCATTTCTCAGGTCCAACTGAGGTCCCACAACACCCCTGAGCTTTGCTGCAGGTGACTGCTGTCACCCTCAGCAGACCAGCAGGGGCCCAGGGGCCCAGGAGTTGATGCCACTCTCAACACACGAGGTGAGCTGACAGGGCTGAGGTTTTACAGCAGCATGGCCATCCCCAGTGTCCACACTGGAAGGTGGAAGAAGGTCAAGGTGTGGAAGGGTGGGATAACAAAGTTGGGTGACCCAGGCCAGCGCAGGGATGTGGCATTTGGTGTCTCTGGTACTGACACTCATAGATCAGTGCCAAAGCTTGGACTACTGCTCCTGGCTCCCAGATGCCCTACCCCACCCCACTGTGTGATGGCCATGCACTGTCAGCAAAGCAGCAGAGCTCCAAAGCTCTGGTCACCACAGATGCACGAGACGCTTGATCAGTCTGAGCCAAAGTGAGCCCTGAGGGAAATTCAGAACCTCCTCTTACCAGCTCTGTGCAGAAGTTCCAGCTTGGCCTGGATGGAGCCCCCCTTCTGGAGAGCCCGAATGGCAACTAATTGCCAGTGCTTGGAGGAGAGACGTTTGGAGTTCCTCCTGCTGTGCAAGCCCTTGCTCAGCTTCAAGGACTCATTGAATCGCTGGAACAGAGCGAAACCTTTGTCTTTCCCAACAGCAGGGCCTGGCACCTTGGGCCTCGGGACATCACTCTGTGGAGACTGCGGTGAGGAGAACAGAGGGTGGTTGCACAGACCTGAGGAGCAGCTCCAGCCCCATGAGCTGGCAGCACACATTGTTGCCACTTGGACTACACATCTACCTGGGCTAGATGTTCCTGGGGTGTGCAGCTGGATGGGATGGCTGGAGGTTTCTCTCTCTGTGGAGGTTCCTCTCTGTGTGGAGGTTCCTGGGTGTGAGAGTGACATTTGGAGATGGCAATAACCATGTGGAATTGGTGGAATTTCTGCTGCCAGGAGGGATAATGGTCTGGGAAGGGCTTCTGTGACTCTGTTTCCTTAAATCATCCCTTTACACAGTGAGGGGAAAAACTGAGCCTGTGGAAAACCTGAGCGAGAAGGCTGCCCTCTTCTTCCGGGCAGATGGAGCAGGACAGACTCTGCCCTGTTGCTCTGCAGGAGTGCTGACTGGGGAACAAAGGGGGTGCTGAGCCTCCACTGCTGATGCTGGGCTTCTCCTCCCCTCCAGCTTTTTGTATCTCCCCTGGTGCTTGTGCACCCCACAATGATGCCCATGTCCCTCGTGCCTCCCCTTTACCATAAACTGGAGGAACGTCTTGTCCTCATCAGCCAGAAAGTCCTCGTAGGCGCAGCAGAGCATCTGAGGAGGAGGAAAGGGGGGTTGTCCTCAGTCAGTGCTCCAGGAACAGCTGCTGTCCCCCCAGCCTTGCCATACCCTGAGGTTGCTGTGAGCAGGTTACACCTCACCAAGACACTCAGGACAGCTCTGCCAGGAGATGTACCCCCAGGCCAGAGGATGCCCAGAAGGGCTTGGGGTCAGAAACATGTTTGTACTGGTATTGTGCTGGAACCAGCAACTCAGTTGTGAAAGAATGGCCACTACCGTGCTAGCCCCTTGCCCTGGGCATCTAACAGCTGAAGTCATCAGCTGCTGGTGAACTGTTCATGTCTGCTCAGCAAAACACTGAGGATGCTCCTCTCTGCTGGCCTGAGGTGTCTTGGGCAGTGCCTACAGTCCAAGGTGGCTCTCGACTGGAAGTTCTCCCCTTCTTAATCCTCTCTCATCTTCACTTTCCAAACACCTCTTATCTCAAACGTGCCTGCAGCCCTGGGTGCCAGAGCCAGTGGCACCTCCCAGCCTGCCCACTGCCAACGCCGCTCTGTACCTTGCAAATCTCCTTCTGGACTCTGAATATGCAAGTGGAGAATTCTCCACGCATCAGATGGCTCCGCAAGCACCGGAGAGTTGTGGTCTCCAAGGGAAGCTGCTGAATGGTGCGCTCTTCCAGGTGGGTCTCGCATATCTTCTCCCCAATCAGGAGACGAAGGAAGAAGCTGTCTTTCATGCTGGGGTCCAGCGCCGCGGGCAGAAATTCCTCCAGGTCGTGCCACAAGTCCAGGAGACGAGTCTCCAGAGACCGGTCCTGGTGCCTCAGGAAGCCCCTGAAGGGTTGTCCTGCACAGCTCTCAGCACTGAGGGCCCAGGGGAGGAAACTCAGGGTCTTTCCCAGCTTTGTCAGGGATGGTAGCTGGGCAAGGCATGCAGAGGAACACATGTTAGAGGGGACCTTCTTTCCATGGAGGTCTTCCAGTTGAAGGGCCTGCTCTGCCTTATGGCTAGGTCTTTGAAGAGAGATTGTTCCTCCTTTGCCTCCAACAGCAGCACCTGCAGGATACTCTGGCTGCCAAAGAATCACTCGGAACTCATCCCTACCCAGATGCGATTCCTTCATGCTCCCAGCTGGTCCTGGCTGCATGTAAAAACTGGGCGTCTTCATTTCTTGGGTGTCTCTTGCCTCCTTGACCGCAATCCAGATGTCTACCTTGGCCTTCTTGCTGCTGTAGGGCCCTGATGATCCCCGACTCCTTTTAAGATGCATCGCGACTTGATCCTCTGAAGCGCTCGAGGGCTCCTGAGGGCCAGCACGTAGCAAACGCTCCTGGTACTCCTGCAGCAGCGGCCAGCAGGGTTTCTCTTTCTCCATGCTCACCTTGCAGTGGATGAAGAATTTAGGGAGCCAGTAACTTTGAATCACACAAAGGACCCGTTTCTGCATTTTGCTTAGGATTTCCCTCCTGGTGCTCACGTGCTGAGTGTGCCCTGAGCTGGGCAGAGACCCTGAAATGGATGCAAGAGGATAGGACGTGGTTTCTGTCTTCATCCAGACCTGTTCCTGGGGAACCTGGAGTTCCCCAGCCATGCAAAGCTGGCAGGTGGTATCGCATCTCCCTGGGAACATCCAGAAAAGGCCACCTCTCTGGAAGGGCTCTTCTCCTTCCTGCCTCCCACGTTTCTTACCAATGATGGTCCTGCAGAGAGTGATGACACTGGAACCTTCACGCAGGTGAGTGACTTTCAGCCTGTGGAGCAGGGAGAGGTAGAGATGCCTCTGCTTTGGTTCTGACTCGTCAAGCCCCAGAAGCCTTTCAGTGGTGATCCAGAAGCTGATCAGTTCTTCCCCTACAGACCAGACAAAGGATGGGAGTTGAGGGAAGTCCCTGAAAGCTGGTGAGTGAAGCAGCCTTGGGTTTGGGGGTTTTGTGAAGGGGCTGTGCAGTGTCCTGTGCCCACCTGCTGTTCCTTGGACGAAGGACTGGAATAGCCACATGCCCTGGCTCCCGCTGATGCACTTCTCCAGCAGCCACAGGTCAGCACTTTGCCAGTTGAGCAGTTTTGCTGTTGGAGAGCACAGAACACGGCATCAGCAGGACACGTGCGGGACCAGTCCCCAGGAAAACACTCCTGACACCCACCCTTTACAAATTTATAAATAAACCTTAAAAGGGAGTTTAAGAGAGGTTTTTGGATGCACCTGTGGTATTTACAAGGATGCAGTTCAACCCGCTCATGTCGGTGACAGCCTGCCCAGCAAACTTCCATCTTTTCTGATTTTGGGGCTTGCCCTCAACCTCTGAAGGTTGAGATTGAACCCAACTGGAGAAGCAGCAGCAATACAGGGAGAAACAGCTCCAGATCCAGCCTCAATGCATTGCTTGCTTTTCTGAAAGGTTACTCTGCATCCCCACTGCTGCAGGTGCCTTTCCAGTGGCCTTCCCTCATGCTGACAAAAGAGTTGGCTGGGCTGAGGTGGCTCCTTTTCGGGGTAAACTGGGCACAGTTCAGCTAGCCACACCACAGCACAGGCCTGTTTTCCCAGCATGGGATGCATCAGGTGAGAAAAGTATTGTGATACGGGGTGAGACCTCCAGGCACCCTGCACAGCAGCAGACCCAAAACACCGTGACCTCAGTTTCCCACATCTGAGGATGCTCTTCAGCCCCATCCCACCCCTGAACCACCCAGCAAACCCTGCTGAGGAGCTCAGCCACACGGAGGCAGTGTGCTAAAGCCCTGCTTATCCCAGGAAGACCCTGGGATCTGCTGCATCCCTGAGAGCAGGATGTGCAGTGTCTCTGTAATCCGGAGCAGGGGCACAACCCGCCGGGCAGGCACCAGGCAGTGACAGCTCCAGGGTGAGAGGAAGCCACGTTGTGGTGACAAAGCCGCTTCGGTTTCCTTCGTTCTGCAATGACTCACCTGCTTCCCCCGACTGAATGAAACCCAGAAGCTTCTGGCAGAGGATGAGGTAGAGGCACAGGCTGGATTTGCAGAAGTGAGGCAGACGGTGCTCTTCCAGCCAAGCCAGAAAAGCCAAAGGGCTGGGATCCTGCGTCGCACCCCCCACAACAAGGAAGAGGATTAGACTGTGAGTAAGGAGCCATCTCTTGTCTGGGGATTAGGGTGAGTAATGGGACCCTGCTATGAGGGATGGAGGTGGGGAAGGCGCCGTGTTGCTAGCCAGTGATGCGAGCCATCTCTGTGCTGGGTAAGATGCTGGAGCTACAGCCCCTGCCCAAGTCCCCGCAAGCTCCGCACATGCACCTCGGCGACCTGATGCTGTGTGGCATCGCCTCTCCTCGCAGCCTGCCTGCTCTTCCGGAGCTCAGGCAGAAAGAACACAGCAGCTTTCTGGCAGCTCTGCGAGGAGCGGGTTCCCTTTTATTGTGGGATCCGAGCACTGAGAGGAGCGGGTTCCCTTCTGCTGCGGGATCGGAGCCCCACAAATGGCGCTTGCGGCTGTGGAGAAGGCTGAGCCAGCGTGAGGATCAACAGGACCTCACTGCTGGGGAATTCAGGAGGCAAACAGGACACAGGGGGCTGATGCTGATGTCGCTCTTGTCTGGCACCGCACAGCTCTCCTTAACTGCAGCTAGCAGTGTTTGCCGAGGGCTGACTGGACCCCGTAAAGACTTTGTGCTCCTCGCACGGCTTGAAAGCAAACTGACACCTGTGCTGGACATCATCCCCCGGCTGCACGAGGGGTGGCCTCGGCAATGGGATACCGGCTCCTTCCCTCCCCTCCTCCTTTCTGCTCACCCTCCTCCCCCCGGCACATGGCAGCTTCTCACCAGGTGGCTTGGCAGCTCTGGCCAGAGGTCCCACTGTCCGGTGCTGCTGATGTAAATGGGTGTCTGGCCAAAAATCTGTATTGAAAGGAAAGGGGAGAGCCCAGATGTTCTATTTAGTTAGTCCTCACTCCCCTCTCAGACCCCTATCTCCGAGCTGAGGTGCTCAGGTTTCCCTCACTTTCCAGCCTGAGTGAGGTATATTCCCAATCTTCCTATGGCCTATAACACCACAGAAGCTGAAAGTTCACCTGAGAAGACCTCAGAAAGGTCCTGGGCTTGATGGACTTACAGGAAGATTCAGAAACGTGTTGAAAAAGTCGACAAAAACGTCATCCCTCAGCAGGAGCCGCATGTCTGTGGAGGCTATGGTTGCTGCAGGAGGGAGAAGCCAAAGTTACATGGGCTTTGTATCACCATGAGGGATGGAAATGTGACCCAAAGGATGGATTTAGAGAGGGACAAATCCAGGGGGTGTGTGACACGGGCTTGTCCCATGCACACAAGGGAGGGTTTGAACCTGGGACTGTCCATGAAATTCAGGTCCCATGTGCTCAGGGTGTTTGGGAACCACCAGGCTCCAAACAGCAGTTTCCTAAACAGCAAAGGCACGTGGTTTGCAGAGGCCAGGCAGGAGAAGGGAGGTGCTGTGGCTGGAGCGAAACAGCTGTGCTCCTCCACCTTACTCAGTCACCAGGCATAACCCTGCTATCATGAGGAGGAACTCTGTGCTGTGCTCTGGGAGCTGCTGCTCCAGCCCTGACACCTTGGTAACACCTCAGGTGCTCAGGCTGTGCTTGGAAATCCTCCTGCAGGCAGGCTGTGCCTCTGGGCAGAGGGGCAACCTCTGCAGACCCCGGCTCTATCCTCCCAGGACACTGTGCCAGTAACACCTAGCACCTCTCACTAGCCCAGTAAGTTAACCCCTCTCTGAAAACCCTGGATGCAAGGGGGTGGGCTTGCCTACTGATGGAGACCCTTGTAAGTGCCCACCGGAGTGAAGGCGCGGCTGTGTCACAGCGGGGTCCTGCATTTCAGGAGCCTGCCACTGCTTCCCTCCCCGCTGTTCCCTTTGGGCTGTGCTCCGAGGGGCTCCAGCCTGCCAGCAACGGGAACTCACCGGCGGCCATCGCGCTGCCGTATCCAGGGAACGCGTTCTGGAGCGCTGCCCTGCGCGACGCAATGGTCCCGGTGAGCCCCGGGGCTCCCGGGGCTCGCAGAGACCCACGTAGCTCAGCAGCTCCCTCTTTATTGTCCTTCATGGAATTGACACCTTTTTTATGTCACCAGCCCTGCAGACACCCCTGGGCAGCGCTGAGACCCTTGGGTGGGCTGTTTGCATTCAGAGAGAGTTCTGGTAAACATGTACCTTAGAACTAGGTGACATAGCTGTCAGAGCATCTGCTCAGGTGCTGGCAGAAACTTCTCAGATGACCCTGCTGCGTCTGTCCCAGGTAAGTTTCTCATTAGCCGTCCTGCTTCACCGGGTCTGGGGCTGAGACTCAACCTTGGAGACCCTCCAGCGGGAAGAGGAGAAAGAAAGAAAGGAGGAACTGTATCTCTCTTGCAGCCACAGTGACCTGTTGCCCTGGTAGGAGAAGGAATCTGTGCCCCAGGAGAGTACTTGATGCCCTCCCATCCATGATGTCAGACCTGATGGGGCTGCTGGTGTCCTCCAGGTGTTGGGCACAACGTAAACATAAGGAAACACTTATTCACAGCGAAGGAGACAGAGCCCTGGCCCAGCCTGCCCAGAGAGCTTGTGGAGTCTCTGCTCTGGAGACATTTAAACCCATCTGGACTAAATTCTAGTAGGACCTTCTCTAGGGGATCCTGCTCTAGCAGGGAGGTTGGACTAGATGGTCTCCAGAGGACCTTTCTAACCTCACCGGTCCACCTGTGGTCACTGACGGGTAGCAGAGATATGCATCTACCTGTCTGTGGCTCTGTGCTGCGGATGGGAGTGGGACAAGTGGAGACTGTGGAGCAGAGGTTGGGTAGCCTCCCCTGCACTGGCCATGTGCCCTGTGCTAGCCAGAGAGCGGGGACAGCTGCGCAACAGGATCTGCCAACCTTGAATCCTAAGCAGCTCCGAGCTTTCTCGTTCTGGCCATTAACAAGCGGGGTGTGATGTCCCCTTCGGTCCCTGTCACGGTGTCCCCGGAGCTGGCCGAGGCTGTCTGCGGCGGGGCAGGACATCAGCAGGTGGCGCTGTCCTACCAGGAACGGGAGGTGTCTCCTGCGGCAGCAGCGCTCTGCTTCCCAGCCACCTCCACAGCCGCTATTAGTCCACTGCTCAGACTCCTGACCACTTGTGGGACTAGTGCTGGGGTCCCCGGTCTCGAGCTGCTGGCACTGGCTGGCCCCATCAGCCTGAGACAGGGAGCTCGGTGCTTTGTGTATCACTGTCTAAGGAGGTGTTTACTGGTGCTGTTCCAGTCTAGGAGGGACAGAGAGGCTGGTGAAGCGTGCGAGAGATCACACCTGAACTGCCCGTGCACACACAGGCCGTGTGCTGGGGAGGTCACTCCTGCCACACTGTGTCCACTCAAATGGTTGGAGCTGTAGGGTTTAGCAGCGGTGGCTGGTCGCAGGTCACAGGTGGGATGTGAGACCTCGTGGTGACAAGGATGTGACACTTTGGGTGTTGCTTTGCTTTTGGGAGGTGGAGGTGAGGACTGTCGTGTGCCCTGCTTCAGAGTGGCTTGGCAGTGCCCACCTCATGTTGGCTGCTGTGGAGGTGGCTCTGGGACAGGCAGCCCAGGCACGGCAGCCCTTCCTTTGCTGGGAGTTAGGGCTGGGCCATGTGTCACTGAGAGACTCTGTTCAGGGTAGATCCTGTAGCGAGGAAATGTTTTCGTTACCAGTCCTGATATTGGAGGAGACCTGGAAAGCCTCCTCTCAGTGATTCTGCTCTGGCCTTGCACTGGCAGTGGGGTTGGAATAGATGGTCTTTCAAGGTCCCTTCCAACCCCTACCTTTCTATGATTCTATGATCAGCTGGTTACCATATCAAAACCCAAACTGGCGTTGGGAAAGGGCAGCCAGGAGCTGTAAAACATCTATCTGCTTGTCCTAGTGGCGCCAGGCAGAGCTGTGGGAAGGGAGACCCTGGAGAGAAGTCTGGTCACAAATTTGTAAGGACTGGTGCTGCTGAGTTCAAGAGATGACAGGAGGAGTTAGGAGAGGAGGAGTTAGGGATGAGCTGCTGTGGTGGCTTCTCACACATGAAGGACCCCGCCGTCCTCATGGAAAGGTTGTGACTGTCATATATATATGTCATAGATATATTTTCCATCTTGCAACTGAGTAGATGCCCAGTGAGCAGCTCAGAGGCCGGTGTAGCTCCGTTGGTGCCTATGCAAAGCTTAAAAAAATAGGTGGATGCATGAGCACAGCCCAGATTTAGCAGGGGGCTCAGGAGAGGAGCACAGGGTGCCGGGACTCTTTGTACAAAGATAAGGGCAGGGTTGCAACACCAAACACGTCAGAAGGGCTCCGTTCCCCCTCTCTCAGTGCCTGAATTACCCGTGTCCTCCAGCCCCCCCCGTGCACAGAGCGGCCCATCCTCAGCAGACCTGAGGCCACCTCCTCCGGTGGCAGAGCCTCGCGCTCCTGGGGTGGCAGAGGGCACAGGGCTGGGTTTCTTATCCTTGCCCAACAGAAGCTGGCACAGCTCACTATGGTGGCAAAGTCCAAGGCTGTGGGGTCAGTCTGGCCACTTGCAGTCACTGGCCACTCATGGCTTCCCCAGGCAGCCCAACCTGTCCCTTTCGGTGCCCCTTTCACTTCAGCACCTTGAAACAGGGATTGCCTGAGGTCTCAGGTATGGCAGTTCAGCTTGAAATACTAATTCCTTCCTTTGACATACTGGGATTCTCTTCTCATAAGTGATTTTCACGCTTGGTCTCCTGGGTGCACGAGACTTGATCGCTCAGCAAGGACGTCTCTGGTATTTCCTTACGTTAATTAGAACTAATTTGGTGCCTATTGCCATCTCTCTGTAGCTCCCTTGCTGGGGACTGGCCGTGAAGGCTGAGTTCTGATCCGTTAACACCCTGCAGCCCCTGCAGCACGCTCTGTCTTCACTGGCCTCTCCTCCAGCTGAAGTGAAATCGCTTGTGTAACCCTACACGGGTGTCCTGGGCTGTTGACTTCACCAGGTCGTAGCAGGTCGGGGACCTAATTCAGCCATAAGGCAGGGACACGGACAACAGCACTTCGCAGCTACCTTTTATAATTTACACTGTCGGGTCCAGATCCTGCCCTTTAATCCACTTGGGCAGCGCTTAGAGGAGATTTCTGCACTCTCACTCATGGAGCTGTCAAGTGTATTAGGCTGAAATTAATCTGCCGGCCGCAGCTCACCTGGCCCTGACCTAGCCAGGAGTGCGTTTAGCAGCATGAGCAGAGCTAATAAAAATAAAGAGGGCAAAAGAATCCCCCAAACAGCAAAACCCAGCCCAGCCGACGCACGCTGAGCCCCATTTCCAACTGCGGGGAAAGGCATGTGCTGAGTGCTCCCTGGGATATTCTCCACCCTTGTACAGAGCAAACCGAGCCAAGCAATTTCTAGGGCTCAAATCCCGCCTGCCCCTGACGTTCTCATCTTCCAGCTTCCCCTGGTCGCTTTTGAAGGCAAGCACGTGCTTCCCGGCGGCAGCGGCCCGTGCTCCCTCAAGACGCTCGGCCCTTCTGCAGGGTCTGCTCGCCGAGAGGTGGGTGCTGCCCGCTGGGGCTGCTGCCAGACCAGCCTGGAGCTGGCAGTGGCAATGCCCCGGCAAAGAGCCCGCTCAGAGGGAAGCCAGGGGCTGCTGGGGGATGAAGTGGTGCCACGGGAGGGGTGGCAAGGTGGGCACCTGGTGCGGCTACTGGCACTGAAAAGGGTGGAGAGGGGAAGTGCAAGCAGCCAGGGGGTTTGCACAAGGCTTCTGTGGATGCGGTAGCCCAAGGTCCCTCTGTCCCTACATGCGTCATGCCGAGATGCATGGGGACAGGGCTGCTGCTTTTTTTCCCCCTTTGCATGTGCCCCTGCACGCTTCCAGTTATTAATTTGCTTTCCTAAATTGCCCTTCTGTGCAGCCCAGGTAATCAGCTCGGCCTCCGACAGCCCTCTGGTCACCAGCCCTTGGCTCACCTTGACCCTGGCAGCATCTTCAAAGAGAGCATGGCCCTGCTGCAGAGAGTGCAATGTTTACTCACCTATTGGGCCAGCAGCTACCGCCTCCCTGCCTTGGGGGGTTTCGTCAGCCTCCTGCAGCACTCCGGGGGAGACCGGTCGGCCAGCGCTGCTTGCACAAGGTCAGTACCCCCCAGTGCCGATGTTTCCCTCACCCCACAGCCTGGCCTCAGCTGCTGTTTCCAGTCTTGGGCAACTCAACGAAGCACTTGCTCATGTTGCTAAGGTTCATTTCTCCAGTTATCACTCATCGCAGGAGTAAGGGGCTGCATGTCCAGCCCCATGAGCATCCTCAGAGCCTAGGTCCCAGCTGGGGTGGGTGCAGGCAGAGGCAGGGATGCACCATCAAGACATCCAGCCTATGTCTAGGTGGCCTCTTAGCTTGGGTGCCTCTTAGCTCCTTAGGCAGGACCTGACAGCCCTAAGTGCTTTCCTAGATGGGTCTGAAAAGGGTGCATCTGAATTTGGCAAAGTCTTAGGTGCTGGGCACGTGGAGGGGAGAGATGCTCATCCCACGTGCCCCTGAGCTGTGCAAGTGCTGGAGTCGGAGGCATTTTGGGTTCATCAGGCCTCCTGCTAGGATTGAACAGGTAACATCAAAACCGTCCATTCCTCCTCGCTGAGTGACACCTCTGTTTAAAAGGAGAAGTAATTAATTTCTAGTTCAGACCTTCTCTTTTTAGCAGTGGCGAAAGGCAAATGGACACCTGGGCTCAGTGCACCAGCTCTGCAATCTGTTGGGGTTGAGGACCCTGGGGGTGGCCAGCTCTCCAGCTGCAGGGTCTGCGGTGAGGGGCCACCCTTTGAGACAGCCCCAGGGAGCTGCGAAAGAGTCACAGTACTGCAGGAGCAAAGCCAGTGGCCACCTGCCCCAGGGCCCGAGTCACAGCAAAGTTTCATATCCTGCTTTTCCAGACCTTGCATTGCCCCCCGCCCCCCAACACGTCCCACTCCCTGCGGCGTGGCATTTCTGCCTTTTTAAGGCATTCCTAAATTCAGGAGGCTGCACATGCAGTGGGACCCAGCAGCCAGGCAGGAGTTCAAGGCTCCTGTGCTGAGAGCAAACTGCCCAGGACAGCTGTGGGGGACATGAGGACAGGACAGGGGGACACAGATGGGTCTCAGCAGCCACAGAACAGTAGAGAGAAGCCATGACCCCTTACTGCTTAGCTGGCGTTTGAAAAAGAGATGCCAGGGTGGTATACGACTGAGTACCCATAAAAGTTGCCACGTTTCATGCCCACAGTGACAGACCTGACCATCATGGTCCCCAGACATCTTCTGGAGTGACCCGTGCCCTGATGTGTACTGGGTTTGTGTTGCTCGAAGGCAGAAGGCAGCTCTGACTGACCCTCCCAGCTCACCAGGCGCTTTCCAAACCTGGCAGCTGTCACAGGATACAGACCACGCCAGAGGGAAGTGCCAGGGCAGGCAAGTAAAGGTGTTCCCACGAATTAACAGGAGGAAAAAGGACAACCGATGTGCCAGTTGGGACTCGCCCCCGGAGCGGGCGCATTGTTTGCGCTGGCTCGCTGCACCTTCAGAGCAGAGCCCTTTAAAGGCTGCTTCAGCCCCACTCCCGGGAGGTATCACCTGTTGGCATCATGCCTCGCCCAGCTCCCTGACCAGACCTTTGTCTCGCTGAGCGCTGGTGACAATAAGGGTCACTGGAGCACGCAGCTGGGTGAAGGCACAGCCTGAGCAGAGTTTCCCAAAAAAACCCCAGCAGGCTGCGAGGGGAGGAGGGGAAGGCAGGCGGTAAACAAGCTCCCCTGAGCTCAGCAATACGGCTGAGCGATGCTTCTTCCCAGCTCAGCTTCCCGGGAGAGGGCGCGGGCACCGCGGCTGCAGAGCTCAGCGCTTCTCCGCTGGCTCGTAAACATGTTATGAAGGGTGAGGGTATGGCCCTGCCACCAAACCTCCCCCCTCTCAGCCCAGCCACTAAACCTTTGCCCATGCCGAGGGTCTTTCCCAGGCGAGGGTTTACTGCTCAGCGGGTATTTATGGGAAGGAGAGGAAATGTTGACGTTGTGAGCTGCCTTTGTTCCCTGCTCCCCCTTTGGGATGCTCCTCCCTGCTTCCCCTTTGGGGTTCTCCTCCCTGCTTCCCCTTTGGGGTTGTTCGGAGCTCAGTGGGAGAAAAGAGGAGCTTCCTGGCTCTGGCACTTGGATGGCACAAGGGTCACTGCACACAGCATGGGGTGAACACCCCGTATCCTTTGGTGGTCCAAGTCTCTGGGGAATTTGCAGGTAGCCAGCATGTTGTCAAGATCCTGGAGCTACTTGTTGTCCTGATTGAATAAACCTTCTCTGCAAAGCCAGGGAAAAAGGCTGGGCATGGCTTTATGTTGCCTGCGGCTCCACAGCTCCCCTTTCGGGGAGCTATTCTGGGTCTCTCCTGGGTCTTGCCATCATCTCCTGCCTCCTTGTTCTTTTGCTGAGCTGTTAAAGTTCAGGTGACTACAGCTGAGCTTGGGATTCTGAGCCGGTTTCTGTAGGTAGAATGAGGCATTTGCTTCTCTGGTGAAACCCCCCGCTCTGCAGATCGAGTGTAGGGACTGGGCTAGTGGGGGAAGGTGGTTTCTGTTGTAACCCTCGACGGCTTTGCCTTGCCCGGAGGCTGAAAAGCACCTGAATGTCACCTCCTCTCGGTCAGCCTCGGGGGATTAACTCACACTTGTGGCTGCTGCAGGGGGGTGGTAAAGAATGGGCTGGCTTGTCCCTGAAAGGAGGGTGGGGATAAGACTCTTGAGATGGGCAATAAATCAAGGTGAAGCCTTAGCCAGCACTTCCGCCTCCTCGTGGCTGAGGAGCCTGGCTCTGGCGAGGCTGCTGTGCAGAGGTTCTGCCTCCAAGTGGGGTGGCTGTGATGGCCGGGAGAGTCCAGCTCCTGGAGGGACAGCAGTTCAGGTGTCTTCCAACTGAGGCTGGCCTGGGGTGGCCCAGTATCATGTCATCCCGAAGCAGGCATGTGGGTGGTGTGTCCTTAGCATGGCACATGAGTGTGCTCAGCGCATACACGTGTGTCCAGCTCCTTCTGCTTGCGCTGCCACCGTTCTCCTGCCCCTCAGGATGGCTGAGCAGGAGAGGCCATGGCACAGCCATCAAGGGGCTGGGGTGGACAAATACCGGACAGTGCCTCGAGTTTGCTGGGTGCCCCTTGCCACGGGGGCCTGAGGAGTTTCTTCTCCCTCAGGTGACAGTGCCCGACCCTGTACCAGGGGCACGGCTGCAAATCCGGGTGCTGCAGCCTGTTAATTGCTCCAGGGGGGAATCCCTCACCCACAAAGTTGTACCAAGAGCCTGGACCCTGGATTGTTGTTGGTGGTGGGGGGTGTTCAGTTCCTTCAGCTAAGATGGGAAGGTCCACCGCCCTCCCTGTGAGCTCAGACTGTGGAAACTCCGCGGAAAGCGCTGGATCGGCTCCCGGCGCCGCTTTCCCTGAACCGTGCGAGACCGCGGGTTATTTTTTTCGGACGAGGACGATCGCACAAAGGACCTCAAACCAACCACCTCCCACCCCCTTTTCCGCCCTCTAGTCTCCCATCCCTCCGCTCCCAATCAGTGCGGGGCGAAGCGGGGCTTTTCCTTCTCGCTCCCAAGCGGCTGCCCGGCCGTGGTGCCGTCGAGGAAGGAGGAGGAGGAGGAGGAGGAAGACGCGGAGGTTGCGGGGCGGGGGGAAGGGGGGCGGAGCGGTGGCCACTGGTCGTCCCCCCCCACCGGCCCAATCGGTGCAGCGGGGCCGGCGCTGCGGCGCCATTAAAGCGGCGGCGGGCGCGGTCCCGGGAGCCGAACGCGGGACCCCGGGAATCCGACTCGGGACCCCCTCCCGCCCCCCCACCCCGAGCTAACCGTGGGACCCCTCGCCCTCCGCCGCGCGCAGGTAACGGCCCCGCGGGGAGGGGTTCATCCCCGCTGTGGGGAGGGGAGACCCCACTTTGGGGACGGGGAGTCCTGCCTGGTGCCAGCAAGGTGGGGCGGGGGTTCCCCACCGCCTGCTTCCTTGGCCTTCGCGGGTGCCTCCTCTCTGCCCCCCGCCAGGAGACGTGCAGGGGGTGATGCTTCTCGCAAGGGAGACGAGCCGAAGGGGACCCCCGTCGGGGTGGAGTGGGCTGGGAGCGGGGGGTTTGGAGTGACTTTAGAAGTCACTTTGGATTTCTCAAAAATTGACGTTTCCGAGCTGCCCTGGGAGCGCAGCTCCGCTCCTGGGGGATGGATGCTGCCGCAATCCCTGAGCGGGTTCACAGCCCCTTCGGACCTCTTGCTGCTGCGAGGAGAGCTCGGCTTGGGGTCTCAAGGGTCGCTTGTGCTACCTGTTGCTCTCTGTCCTGCCTTATAGAAGGCTTGTGCCACTTTAGACCAGCTGATCAGACAGAAGAATCCCCTGCTCAGCTCTCCTGGGCATTAGCCCTGCTCTGGACCACTGGCCAGTGTGGGGCTGAGAATCTCACATAGGGCTGAGGAGTCCTCACTTGGTGGAGGATGTGGCCAGGACTTGGAGTATTAATGGGATCTTTGAAAAGCTCACTCCTTGAGCAGGACTTCCCTAGTTATTTGCCCAGTCTGCTGTTTTCAGCCTGCACAAGTGTGGTGGGATGGCTGGAGCTGGCAGCCAGCCCTGTGGTTGGGCTCTCTGATGCTCCTCCCTGCCCTGGGGGAGCTGAAAAGTCTGGGAGTGAAGAGCTGACCATTGGGTTGGGTTTTTTTTGTGTTGTCCCTGCAGGAACCCCTTCGTCCGGACTGCAGCCATGGCCACCTCAGCGAGCTCCCACCTGAGCAAAGCCATCAAGCACATGTACATGAAGCTGCCACAGGGGGAGAAGGTCCAAGCCATGTACATCTGGATCGATGGCACAGGGGAGTTCCTCCGCTGCAAAACCCGCACGCTGGACCATGAGCCCAAGAGCCTTGAAGGTGAGAGGGCAGGTGCAGGGTTCACAGCCCCTTGCCAAGTGGAGAAACCAGCTGTGCTCTGCAGAAAAGGTTCACAGAATCATAGGATGGTTTAGGGCGGAAGGGATCTTAAAGATCATCTAGTCCCAACCCCCTGCCATGGGCGGTGACCCTGTCACCAGACCAGGTTGCCCAGAGCTCCATCCAACCTGGCCCTGAACACATCCAGGAATGGAGCAGCCAGAACCACCAAAACAAACCTGGGCAACCTGTTCTAGTGTCTCAGCACTGTCACCAGGAGGAATTTCTGCTTCAGATCTGATCCAAATCTCCCCTCTTTTCATGGCAGATGGATGGTATCTGGGCAAGACAGTGCCCCTCACCCCCTTCCAGCCACCTCTTTCCCCAGACAATGTTCCCAGCTCTGCAGATGGGGAATTTCAGTGAGATGCTCGGAGTTGTGAGCCTGTCGCTGGCGTTGCCCCCATTGTGGAGAGGGCTGTTGCCAGGGGCTGGGGGCTGTTGGCAGGAGCTGGGGGCTATTGGCAAGGGCTCGGCAGCCCATTGACTCCTGAGTGCTCGTTTTGGCCGGAAGTAGTTTGGCAGAAGAAAGTGGAGGGGAAAGAATGGAGCTATCCGGTGTAATTAAGAGCTTGTGTCCCTCAGAACAAACAGTCCCAGCTTACACAATAATAGCATTAGGATTTTCCCCAGGTTGCCATGGCGCTGGCTGGAGACAGTTATGAAATGAAAATACTCTGTGTGACTGAGCAGAATTATCTTTTCCTTTTATTCCCCCCTCTCTCCTTTCCCCTTTTTCACTCTAAGGGAGTGGTTGGCACTGTTCCTTTGAAATCTTTGTGCTTCCCACCCTCCCATTTTCCCCCCAGGATATGGAGGAGATAACATGCCCCGGGTGGAGTTCACTGCTGCTCCAGCTGTGCTTTGACCTGGAGGGCAGTGCCCAGCCTGAAGGGGTGGTTGATGGAGGGGGTGGGGGGCTCAAGCTGCCCCACATGCCTGCTCCACGTGAGATCCCACCTCAGTGTGGTTACCTTCTCCATGCCACCTGGATGAGGGTATTTCATGGCTCCCCTCATTCCTGCAGCTTGAAGATGTCCCAAGCTGTGCCCTCTCCCAGCTTGCTCAACCACCCCTGAGAGGACACTGGGTGCTCTGCTGTGGTTGTTGTGACATGGGAAACATCCCCAGTGCTGCTGGGCTCGCTGGGGCTTGGCCAGCAGCCCAGCTCCTTGTGTTTCCCAGGGTGGCCGGGGAGTTGCACGCCCCTGGGTTTTCTTGCTTGTTTTGTTTGGGTTTTTTTGCTTCCCCCATTTGGAACAGAATCAGCTGAGCTGAGATTAAACATGTTCTAGGCGTGTTCTCTGCAAGAACCTTCACCCTTGCGATACTGGAGGGTGGCAGGGAGCCTGACCTCCTGGTGACCTTGTGCCACTCTGTCGTGTTTCTCCCCTCCAGATCTCCCCGAGTGGAATTTCGACGGCTCCAGCACCTACCAGTCTGAAGGCTCCAACAGTGACATGTACCTGCGACCTGCTGCCATGTTTCGGGACCCTTTCCGCAAGGATCCAAATAAGCTAGTTCTCTGCGAGGTCTTCAAATACAACCGCCAGTCTGCAGGTGAATGGACCTTCTCCCTGCTCTGGTGGAAGTGGAGTTTCTGGGGAGGGAGGAGAAAGGTGATCAGTTTGTGCCCTGAGCATAGAATAGGATCATCATGGCTGGAAAGGACCTCAAGGATCATCCTAACATCTCCTTCACCCCTAGATCATGGCCTCAACTGCTCCAGTTACTCATTTGAGCATCAGGCATGACACAAATCCTTGTTCTGAAAGCAAAAGGCAAGCAAAGTGCTGGTGGTGGAGAAAAGGCTGGTCCTGAGATTCTTCACTGGGGCTCAAACTGTAAACAAAGTGGAAATGGGGAATGGAGGGCAGATTGAAATGGGGTGTCAGGAAAAAGCTCTTCAGCAGGACAGGGGTTGAACACTGGAACAGGTTGCCCGGGGAGGTAGTTGAGGCTCTGTCCCTGGAGACATTCAAGGTCAGGCTGGACAAGGCTCTGGGCAACCACTGCAGGCATTGGGCTGGATGACCTTTGGAGGTCCCTTCCAACCCAACACATTCGATGATTCTGTGCTAATAAGCCTCCCGTTTCCCTTCTGTTCCAGAGTCAAACCTCCGGCACACCTGCAAGCGGGTCATGGATATGGTGTCCAACCAGCACCCTTGGTTTGGGATGGAGCAGGAATACACTCTCCTGGGCACAGACGGACATCCATTTGGCTGGCCTTCCAACGGCTTCCCCGGACCCCAAGGTAACCTCTCCGGAGTGTGCACTGGCCCAGTCAGGATTCCCTAACACCGTGTTTGAGCCATAATCCCTGTGACTCAGCTTCAGTGCTTCAGGCGAGCTGGAAGATTTGAGATGCTTCTAGAACAGGAGGCATACTGGAAGAAGCTAGCCCCTGTGGTTCAGGTCACTACGGAAGGGCTGATGCAGTGATTTGCCACATCCCTGTTGCTGCTTGTTTGTGGCTAGCCTGCAGGTGACTCGAGTTCGTGCCCAAATGTGACGAACTGTTGCAGACTTTGACCCCAGACTCCCAAAGGGTCTTGTTCTCCATCAGTGCTCTGCTAGTGCTTCCACAAAAAACAGAGCTGGGGAGGTGTTTTCCTTCCTGTCACATGCTTATGGGTAGTTCTTCCCTCAGTGTGCGCTTCCTTTGCTGGGCGTGAGCCCTTTGACTTTCTGCTGACCCTGTGGGTGACCCTTGTTGTTCACCTGTGCCCTTGCAGGTCCATACTACTGTGGCGTGGGGGCGGATAAAGCCTACGGCAGAGACATCGTGGAAGCCCACTACCGGGCGTGCCTCTATGCCGGGGTGAAAATTGGAGGAACCAATGCAGAAGTGATGCCAGCCCAGGTAACTTCGGTTTATGTGCCTGGTGGAATGAGATGGCACAGAAAACCCCCAGGCAGCAGGAGCTTTATGCTCTGGAGCCATGTAGTTGCCTCGTGAGGGGGTGGGAAGTGCCTCACAGCGAATGTCTTTGCACCGCTGAGCCTGTGACTCCTCCTCTTCCTAGTGGGAGTTCCAGGTGGGACCATGCGAAGGCATTGAGATGGGGGACCACCTGTGGATTGCTCGCTTCATCCTCCACCGGGTGTGCGAAGACTTTGGTGTCATTGTGTCCTTCGATCCCAAACCCATACCTGGGAACTGGAACGGTGCTGGCTGTCACACCAACTTCAGCACCAAGAGCATGAGGGAAGAAGGAGGTCTCAAGTAAGTCTTCTGCGATGGGCCGGCAGCAGGCTGGGCTTGGTAGTGGCGGGTGTTTTTCACAGCTTTAGATGACATCGGAGATGGCTCTGTGGTGCTTGGCATTGGGTTGAACCTCTATTCCGGGGACATGGACCTTTAGAAATGAGTATTTGTTTATTTTGTAAAATACACACCATCTTAGATTGTTTATAAACATGAACAGTAGGGTTTTCCTGTTTTGAGGGGAGAGAAATTGAAGCAGCAGAACGGCTCCATCGGTGTTGGTGGAGCCATCAGTGGCCAAGATGCAGCTATACGGAGCCACAGAATGTCTTTGGTTGAAAGAGACCTTTAAGACCATCAAGTCCAACCATTAACAGGTTGGCTCTTGATTTGCCAAAGCTCAAACAAGCTGAGCACCAGCCTTTTTTTCTGTATAACCATGATGAAAGCCAAACACCATTTGCTTCTCCCTAGCCCAGACTCTGGAAATGAAAGCCAAGCTTTCTTGAAGCAGCAGAATCCTGGAAATGCAGACCCCAAGTTTCTGTGTGGGACTGGTGTGCTGGGTGCTGGCTGGGACCCTCCAGCACGGGGCTGCAGCGGGGCTCCACCAAGGGATTCCTCCAGGCAGCTGTGGTTTCCTCCACATCTTAGTGATGCTTTGAGATAAGAGCCAGTCTGTGACCATGTGAGCTTCCCAAACAGAAACCTGTGTGTTAAGAAGTCTCCCCTTCCTGAGGGCAACATGTTCCCCAGGGCAGTGTGTCTGTGGGATATAGCCACGGGTCAGACCAGTAGTGGCCAGCACACAGCACTCCTGGGGGATCTTCTCAGGCTGTGGGAACCCATTTCCAAGAAGCAGCCTGGGCCAGCAGTAGGAGTGTGGAGAGGCACTGCAGTGAGACGATCAGAAAAATGGGCTGTAGGGCACAGGCTGCATCGTGGAGACGCTTGGGGACAGCAGCCAGTCCATCACCTTGACGTCAAGAGTGGCTCAGCTCGTGCTCACCGTGTCTCCCCCTGCTCCTTGCTCCCTTCACAGGCACATTGAAGAGGCCATTGAGAAGCTGAGCAAGCGCCACCAGTACCACATCCGTGCCTATGACCCCAAAGGGGGGCTGGACAATGCCAGGCGCCTGACGGGTTTCCACGAGACATCCAACATCAACGAGTTCTCTGCTGGCGTGGCCAACCGCGGTGCCAGCATCCGCATCCCCCGCAACGTGGGCCACGAGAAGAAGGGCTACTTCGAGGACCGCCGGCCCTCCGCCAACTGTGATCCCTACGCTGTGACAGAGGCCCTCGTCCGCACGTGTCTCCTCAACGAAACTGGAGATGAGCCTTTTGAGTACAAGAACTAAGCAGACTGTGCCCACAGGCACCGCCTTCCCCCACGCTTCCTGCACCCCTAAACTTCCCTTCTAGATGTAACCCCGAGGGTACAAGATAACATGTTTGTGTCTCAGTAACCCCTGTTGTCTTGAGGTGGGGAGAAGGGCGCGTTTAGTTTTATCCATGTCTGTTTGTCATTGATTCTGCAGAAGATGAGAGGAGGAGGAGGACGAGGGTGTTAGAGAACTTTAACCACTGTTTTATTTTTTGTCTAATTCAACTTGTACATCTAACGGGATCCAGTGGCTTCCAGGGACAGACTGCACGTGCAGCAAGCCCGTGGGCAAGTGGGAGGCTTACAACTGTAGCTGACTTCCCCAGGCATCAGGGTTGGGGTGCTGGCCCCACCGCTGGCTCTCTGCAGAGTAGTGGTTCTTCAGGGTCGGTGGGAGCTGCGGCGGAGCCCCGCGTGCTCCTGCCCACGTGCTGCGGTGTGGCTGAGGTTGCTGGAGCCAGAAGCTAGCGCGGGAGCACGGAGGAGAGCTGCTGGTTCTGTCGCTGGAAGGGGACTGATGATCTTTGGTTCATAACAGAGTGAAGTAGTATTTTTCTATTTAAATATAAAAACGAACAAAAAAAGAAAAAGATATATGGAAAGTGGTTGGTTTTTTTGAAAAAAAGCAGTGATGTCCCAATAACTCAGCCTGGCTGAGGCACACAGAGCTCCTGAGGGTGCTGGGCCTCCAGGTGGGACTGAGGGCTTGCAGGACTCTGGAGGAGACTCGGATGGGGTTTGTTTTGGCACAGAGTTTGCAGGGAGCAGGTCCCAGACCCGGGAAGCCAGCAGGAGCATCTCCTGCTGTAACCCGAGCAGCCGCGACGGGCTCACGAGCACGGAGATCACCAGAAGGAAGGTGTCCTGAACGAAGAGTTGACTGGTCGACTCTTCAGTTCCAAGTTCCGGACAGAGCTGTTGGTGTTTCACCTTTCCAGCAGGTCTAGCAGGTCACTAAAGCAGGGCTTTTGATAAAGGAACAAAGAAGAAGTTTTAGATTTTTATTTTTCTCATAATTGTTCTTAGTTTCTAAACTTGAATGGTTTGACGGAGACCGCTGACTTCACTGTTGTGTCCTGGCTCTTGGGCTACCTGCCATCCAGCTGTAATGGGGGCCAGGAGGAAGGGAGAGGCCACCCATCCCTCCTGGTCAGCCCTGGCACCCCCCGGCTCACTGAGCTGGGGGTGTTCACATGTTCCGGGATTTTTACTCGTGGGTATCTTAGATGGTACCGGTTCTATTCCGCTGCATTTGGACTTGTTCTGGATAGTTTTTTTAATAATAAAAAAGGAGAAAAAAAAGGAAAAAAACCTTCCATTCAGCCTCCTCTCTGTGCTTGATTCACCCTGGGTTCTCCTCCTGCATGTTGCACTTGGTATCTGAAGGGCATCTGACCCCTGCAGTGGGTAGCCTTTGGCTTGTCGTTAGTGGGGTGGAAGTCTCTGGGAGCAGGAGCCTAGCAGTCCAGATGTGCCCTGGTGGTTCTGTAGGTGGCCCTTGATTCTCTAGGGACTGATGGTCTGGTTGTGACTGGAATGGTGTCCTCTTGGTGCGGGAAAGGGACTGGGCTTGCCCGTAGGGAGAGTTACGGGGCGAGCATGGATGGCTGTGCATCTCCCCAGCCTCCTCCTCGCGAGTTCTACAGGATGGAGAAACTGCAGCCAGCAAGAAAGGAGCTTTGTGGAAGAGGGCCCTTTCCCACTGTCCCTGTGGAGGAAGGCCCGTAGCAAACCTGTAGAAATAGGTGTCTTTGCTCCTGCAGTCCTCAATGCAGGCTGTCGTGCTGCTTCCCAGTGCCCTGAGAGGTACTTCGTTACCAGGTGGATGCTCTAACCATTTCCAGCTTTAAACACAAGCATCCCGCTGGGCTCTTGAGGTTCCATCACACGTTTATGGGATCTTCTGCATCCCTTCCCAGGAGCATTTAAAGCAGCACGTTCCTCACCACAGTTCCCAAACCCCTTCTGCCTGTGCTTGGACGGAGAATCACTCAAGTGGAAGCCAAGTGGATGCCCTGCTGATGGTGAACCTCTGAACACCACATGCCCTTCAGAGACCCTTCTTCTCCTGTGGAATGAAGGATCTGGGAAAAGGGGACGTGGCTTGGTTTTGGCCACCAAGCATCACCAGCAGCCAAGGCAGGAGCTGCTGCCCGCCTGAGACTAAACAGCATCTCCCTGAGCCTCATCAATATGAGGATGGGGGGTCCTATTTGTGCATCACTGCAGAGGATGCCTTCTCCAGACTGGCTGTCAGGGTGATAACGGAGATGGAGATGCTCCTCCAGCTGCTTTGAACTGAAATTTAGGACAGGAGCTTGATGCTCAGTGGTTCCTCTCATTCTCAGCTGAGAAAGCATTTATCCACCCAATTCACAATCACCCAGCTAAAAACAAGGTCAGAACAACATCGTAGTCAAAACAAAGTGGCTTTACAGACGAAATATGGATAATAAGTACATTATGATTAGTTAGAAGGGGAAAAATAATCACTCCTTTGCTCTGGACATTGTTTCTGACTTTGCCTGAAGCCTCCTCGCTGAACAGGCTCTGCAGTTACCTACAAGCCACTTCCCACTAGGGTAGAGAGGTCTCTTCTTATGGTTGTGGAGCTCTTGCAACTGGAGCTTGATGCCTTCAGAAGCTGAATTTATATTCTTATTTATAGCATGCATTTATATAAACCTCTTGGACTTTGGATCTTGGGCTGTCGTGGTGATGCAGATCCTTCTTGTCTGGTTACTCACACATCCTTACAGGACAACCACCCAACACACAAGGATGCCAGTATCTGTCCCAGAGGGTTTGCTGGCCACACCAGAGCACCAGGACCTGCTTTGAGCAAAGCACTCAAACCAGCTTTTGAGGTTCCTGTGTTGGTTGTGCTCCCTTTCAATCAACCAACCAGCCTGGGGGACAAGGTTGCTCTGCTCACACACCAGTCTTTTCCCTATAACTGGATTTTAAGACACTTGAGATCAGCCACAGCTCCCACCAAGGACAGGCTGCAGCAGGGGAGCTCATCAAGGTCACACCTGCAGCATCTTTTAACACCTGACTGTGCCAATCCCACTGTTGGGAGGACAGAAGGGCTTCTAATTGGGTGCATCTGGCTGGGTTTCTTCTACCCTACCTTCAGAGGGTGAGGTGTTGCTCCTCCAGTACTCACACGCTTCCCAGGTCAGCTTGTCTTGGCAGGCTGACCTTTACACCCTTATCCAGCCTCTGCGTGTGACCACCTCTCCCCTCCTGACCACAGCTTCTGGAGAAGAAGGAACCAGCCAGTCTTAGGTGGGTGAAGAACCTCTGTGTCTGACTCTTAAGTTATCAGGGCTGCTCTGCTTTGCTCTCTTGAAAGATCTGGAGATTCAGGAACTGCTCCCATGTGGTGTTTGGAGAAGTCCTGGCTACCTACATGTGCTGCACAGTGAGCTGCTTTGAAGCCACACTTGCATGGGACTGGAGGTCCTTTAGTCTGTGGAAGGAGGCCAGGGCATGCTCTGAAAACAGGCTGGAGCCCACTGGGAACAGGTCTAGTTGGAGCTTCTGGTGTGCCCCAGATGAGGAAGGTGGTGGAGCCAGGAGGGGAATCCTGTTCTTAGAGATATCTGTAGCTCAGCCTCAGCTGAGCCAGGACTTCATCCCCCTCATTCATTCAGTTACTGATTAAACTGAGGACAGCCACTTGAGAAACAAGTGGGAGCTCTTGAAAGGGAAGATGCCCTTAGATCTTCTCACCTTCCCCAGCCCCAGCTGCATGCAGGGGCAGACTCACGGTGTCTTGTGAGCAGGACCCCCACTCCAGAGTGGTTCCCCTGGCTCTTCGGCTGGGGCTCCCCAGGGATGTGCAGCTCCTGGTTCCTCTTGTGGCTTTTAGAAGGGGTCCTGCCTCTCTTTGTTTGCTGATAAGGAGGCCAGTCCTCCTGTGGGATTTGCACTGTGGAAAAACAATAGTTTTCCCCGAGGCCATGTAGATTGTGGGGGCTATCAGTCGCCCGTGATGACCCATCAGCCTAAATGTGTGACTTGTTAAATGCCTGTTTCATGAAGAAATAGTGGCCTCAGTTTGCTCCTTGTGACACTGCTCTGAGCCACTGCTGGGTGTTTGGGGACTGTCTCCCTGTCTTGTGCAATGGCTTCTGATGAGAACGTGCTCTGGGCACACCCAGCCCTCTTGCTTTCCACATCTGAAGCATCTCCAGGGACTTTATCCCTAGTGGAAGATGATGTGGGTCAGAGCCTTTCTCAGCTGCTCCTGGAGGTGTGTCTGGCCTGTGTTTGGAAGGAATGAAGTCTGGGGCTGGGCAATTCTTGTGAACCCTCAGAACCTTTGGGTGGACCTCAAGGGTCCGAGGAGGAAACTGGGGGTAAAGGAAATCCATATCCTGTGATTCCAGACTGAACACTGGGGCTGCAGCTCTTTGCAGTCTTGTAGGAGGACCAGGTCCTTCACCTTTGCTTCTTCCTCACTGCTCCTCTCCTCTCTTCCCTGGTTAGATGGTGCAAGACCGCTGCGTGTGCTGGGGCAGAGATGTGGGGGTGCAGCTAGGATTTACCTCGGCCAAACCAAAAAAGGGTCTTTTAGGGTTTTTTCAGGCCTCTGGCTTCTTCCTGGCCTGCCCGCAGGCTGGCACGGCCGGGTTGTTTTGCTTTCATAAGCGGCATTATGTAAGCCACGTCTTGAGTGGGGATGCGGTGCCAATTTGGACTCCGCAGCGGGAAGGAGCCGCATTCTTCTGCCACTGGGTTTAATCTCTGCCGGTTGGTTTGCTGGGAGGAATCGGAGGGCTGTGCCGAGGCTCCTAATCCTCTGTCCCAGGTGGAGCCAGCTCTGTTCCACGGGAGCCCTGCTCTCCTCTGTTGGCAGGTTGTGCCCACGACTCCTCACAGCAAGCACTCTCCTCGGCTGCTAGGAGGGTTGGCCAGGCATGCAGCTCCACACCTCGGGACCATCCCCGGCTCCCCTTGTTTACTGAACTCGCTGTGCTCCTTGGCTTGGACTGCACTTGCTCAGAAAGGTTCCTGAGGGCCAAAAATGGGAGCAGGGACTTCCACAGGGCCACCAAAAACCAGTGGCAGGTTGCAGAGCCATGAGCACCAACAGCTTCTCTACTGGCCCCACCAGTGACTGCCCTCCTGGGGTGCTGTGTCTGTGGGTTGTGACTCTTGTCACACCAGGGATTCCTGGAGAGTCTGCACCAGCTTGTCTGGCTGTAGGGTGCTTGGTGGGGTGTCTGTGGGTTCCCCAGCACCCCGAATCCACTGCCTTAAGTCCCTGAGCTCAGGACTGACAATCTTCAGGATGGCATTTAGCTGCGTATGGGCCACCAGGTTCAGAGGGGAAGGTCCTCTACATGGCTGAATTGTCCAGCTGCTTCTGTCCTGAGCGGGGAGCTTGGCCAAAATACCTCAAATACTGGGAAAACAAGTGAATAGGGTCCCCCTCCTCTGCTGAGCTGAACCCATAGGATTCTAGAAGGTGTGCTGGCCAGCAGGAACTTGGTGACCTGCTAGTACCAACATTTGCTCCAGCCATGAACCCCAAACTGCTCAGCACCTCTCCATGCCCAGGGGATCCTGAGAAAGCCACAGCATTTGAGGTGGGAACAACCATGCCCAGGGCTGTGTTGTCTGGATGCCTGGGAACAGCTGGGCTTAGAGATGGGCTTAGGCTGTCTCTGAGACTTGGAGGCCAGGGCTTCAGCTGGCTTCACCACCGAAAACTATGCGCTTGCTCTGGAACACAAGATATTTTCAGACTATTTTCCACCAGACAGATAACAAATGCAGGGTGGTTATCTGGCTCCTTTTTCCCCCCTGACTTCTCTTCGTGGCTGGCTCTCCTGGCAAGATCTCCATCCATGCTTCAAAGTGTGGAAGGAAGAGGCCTCTGGCACAGCTGTCCTCTGCACCGTTTTGGGACTGTGCAAAGGTCCAGAGATGTCCCATGTACCCAGGACCCAGGGACATTCCGTGCACAGTGGTTTGGGACCAAAGAGCGTGATGGCACATCCTGGTCAGAGTGAGGTGTTTCATCTAGGTCGCTGGGTCTCCAGTTTCATGGCTGGGGTGGGGGAGAGCATTGTAGAGCTTGTGTGTGGCAAACCCTACTCACACCTCTCTGTGCAGGGTACTGTATAGCTTAGAAGCATCCCAGGGGAAGGGCAGCATCCAGGACCCCACAGAAGGTGGCTGCCTGACTTATACAGCTCTTCACCACCTGAATGATGGTTCTGCAACACCTCTGTGCATGAGGAGCCAGGCTTTGGCATGGCAGGGGGAGAAATGCTCCAAAGAACTCCCACAAGCTGCCCACAGTGACTCCAAGTCACAGAATCACTAGGGATTGGAAGGGACCTTGAAAGATCATCTAGTCCAATCCCCCTGCACCAGCAGGATCAACTAGACCAAGTCACACAGGAACACCCGGGAAGGAGCTGAGCCTGAGCAAAGGAACCATGTATATAGTTCCTCCTGAAACAGAAGACAGCCCTCCGTGTTGTGTCTTGCAAAGACTCAGCCTGGGTTTGCTGGGGAGCTTGTGCTGGAGAAGGTCATGGGAGGTCTGTTCTCTATGAAACAGACATCTCTGTGCAAAGGATGGGTGATACCATGTGGGTTCTGCAGCGGGTTTCTAACAAGCTGGATCATGCCCGAGACACCTGTGTGTCCCCAGTGTCACGGGATATCTTGAGAGGGAGCAAGCGACAGCTTAGCCCAAAGAGCTTTCTAACACCCCAGTATCTCCTCCTGTGCCTCTCCCCATCCTGTCCAGCTGCTCACGTGGGATCTAAGGCAAATGCTGTGACACCCATCTTTTTGCTGTGACTATGGTCAGGGCTTTTCCCCTGCCTCTGCTATAGAAGCAGCAGCTGCATTTCTACCGGCGGGCAGTGCTCAGGGAGGAGATCAAATGTTCTTAGCAGCATTGGGCCACATCTACTGCTGGTGGAAACTGGTGTCATTCCAAGCTGACCTCAGTGCTGAGCTGCTTTATGGGGTTCCAGACCAAGGCTCTGGAAGGTTTTGAGGGGAGGAGAAGTGCTCTTTGAAGAGGTGAAATAGTAGGTGAATAGCATGCTGCTGGTGGTGTCTGTTGGAGCAGGAGGGTGAGGAGCTCAGCTGGGCTGGCTTTCAGTGGTGAGAGGAGGTCTCCAAGCACTTGCTGCTGGAGAGTCCTCTTCCGAAGCATGCCAAAGGAAATACGAGCCTCTCCTGTGTCCGGGGCACTTGGAGCTGTGTCTGTGTGTGTTGCTACACTCTGCTGGTGCACGCTGCAAAAGCAAGGGCTCCGGCTCTGCCAGAACATCCAGCCCTTCTGGGAAGCACCGGCAGCTCGGTGTGCTTGTCCCGCGGGTGAGGCTGTGCCAGGTACCATGGGGCAGGCGCCAGCCCTTCCTCTGGGCTCGGGAACAGCTTGTTTTGAACATTGGTGGTGTGAAAGCAGAGAAAACAGGAACAGATCTGCCTGTGGGCACCTGCTGGATCATCTCCCTGGCTGCTCTGGTGCTGGCCCCTGTGCTGCTGGACCTCCCTGCACCAGCTCTGCCCCCTGCTCTTGGCCAGACCTCTGTCCTTTGCACAGAAGGTCTTGAGCCACAAGCTGCTCTATGCACTGGATTCCATAGAGCAGTGGCTCCTCATCAGGCTCTGCACAACCCTCCAGTTCCTCTGCCCTGGGCGGCTTCATGTCGGGGTGGGATGGGAAGGACCTGGGAGCCTGGAGAAGGCTGGAAGGAAGCAGAGGGAAAGGAGCAGCCTAGAGAAGTTGTGTTTGTTTTCCCTGGAGCTGTTTGTATGTCCTGCTCTTAGGAAACACCCAACATCACTTCATAAGAAAACCCCGGGGTTTTAACAATCACTTCTTCTCCCAGAGGTTTAGTTTGTAGCCCTGAGGGGACCTTTGCTCTCAGAGGCACCGAGTCCATCATCCTGCTACTATTAGAGATTTTCCTTTGCTTTGTGCCTTCCTCTGCCCCTTGTTAGATAAACAAAACCCTCTGTTCACAGAGTCACAGGCTGGTTTGGGTTGGAAGGGACCTTAAATACCATCTCGTTCCAACCCCTCTGCCATGGGCAGGGCCACCTCCCACTAGACCAGGCTGTTCTGGCCACGTCGTGCCCAATAATTTTGATGGCTCATTCCACAGAGACCGAGGTGGCTCCTCTAGAGCAACCTGGACGTGCTCTCCACACAGGGGCAACTGGGAGCTGTGGGGATGAGAGGAAGGCAGTGAGTAAGTCATGCCCTTGGGTGGCTTTTCTGTCTGACTTGGTGTCCCTTTGCTGGGAGCTGTGTGGGGTTTACTGTCTGGCACGTTCCTGCTCCATGCTGAGGTTCTGTTGGGTGTGCTGGACTCCTCAGGCATCTGCAGACCTTGGATGGCTTTGCAGCCGTAAAACCCAGTGTGGCAAGAGAGAATGGAAGGAGGGTGAGACACCTCATTAAACTTTACTCCACCCTGCATCTTTCCCATCGCGTTCCTCCTGCAGAGAGAGGGAGGAATATTGTTTTGCTTGCCCTGCGGGGGTGAGGAGATGCTGTATAATCACCTATCACCACGGAGCACGGCTGTTGGAGCCGGGGGCTAGTGGATGCTGTGCTTAGCTGCCACGGTGTGATTTCAAGCACAGTGCTTCTTCCTGAGCCACAGCCCAGCCTGTGTTGAGGCTGCTGCTCTGACTGAAGTGCAGTGGGATTCAGGCAAGGTGCATCCTCCTGCTGCCCTGAGCATCCGAGTCTCTGGGGTTGGGCACATTGAGCCCTGACTTGTATTTCTGCCTTTGCGAGGGCAGGGCTGAGTAGGATCCCAGCCCACAGTCCTGCCTGTGGGATGGTCACAGGTGCTGTGAGTCCCTGTAGGGGCAGACAGGCACAGGGAGATTCCCAGAGGAGGAGGAGGAGGACCAGAAACCACTGAGTAGCAACACCAGGCAGTCTGTCATCAGCAGGAGCAGTGCAAGTATTAACTTGATGGGGAGGTCCAGGGAGCACAGAAATCTCTTGCCCACTGCTTGTGAGCAACTGGCTGGGTGCTGTGGTTGTAACCCACACTGCCACACAGCAGCCCTTGCTTCAGCCCCTCCTAGCCACCACCCCTCCAGCTCAGCAGCAGCCCTCAGCTCCTGGCACCAGGCATCCCCCTCCTGCCCTGCCATGGCCGTGCCTTTTGGCATTTTGACTGTTCTGGAGTGTGGACCTGTTTGGCAGACAGTGTGGCACAACATTGCTCTGCAGAGCATGGATTTTTAGCATGTTTTGCTAGGGTGAGGATGGTTATTGCTACCTCCCAGGTGCTGCCTGAACAACACCATGGACAGGACGAGAGGAAACAGGGTCACGTTGTTCCAGGGGATGTTCAGATTGGGTCTTAGGAACAACTTACTCTTCCCAGAAAGAGTGGGGAGGCCTTGGAACAGGCTGCCCAGGGAGGGTGTGGAGGCACTGTCCCTGGAGTCAAAGCAGGAAGTCATGGTGTCTCAGGAGATGGGTTGGGAGTTGTAGGGTGGATGGTTGGACTTGATGATCTTGAAGGTCTTTTCCAATCTTGATGATTCTATGATGCACAACCTTGCTGCATTCCACTCTGGCAGCTCTCTGAGTGCCTTGAGAGCTAGTTCTGGTGGAGAGACAGAGCTTCTGTCATAGTCCACCTCAGTTTCCAAACTCCCTGAGAGTGCTGAGAGCCCCAAAACAGATTCAGGCAGCAAAGCCTGTCCATGATGGGCACCTGCTTTCCTTTCCAGTGCTCCCATCTGATGTTTTGTGGGAGCTGCAGGTGTTTAATAGCCAAGACCATTTTCTTCTAGGTAGGCTTTTTCTAAGCAGAGAGGTGAGAACTTGCTCTGTCTCAGACCTAATATGGGTTCAGGTCAGCATCTCTTGGGGTTTTTTCTAGCTGGCTCAGCAGAAGACACTTCATTTCCCTACATCTTGGAGTTCTTGATACCTTGAGCTTACCCAACTTACCTTTACTACGTAAACAGGGCTCAAAGTGAGAAGATAAAGTGCATACAATGCTTTTCAGAGCTTCCCACTCCATGGTGCTGGGGAAGGAGTGTTCTGGGTGGAGAAGAGCCGGGTTCTCAGGGAGACAGAGGGAGATGGGAATGGGAATGTGCTCCAGGAAGGACTGATGCAAATGCCTGGTTGAATTGGCTGACTCATGTGATCACTCCTGCCTCCCTTGCTCCTCTCCTGGGGTGATGTCAGGGGGAAGGGAGGCAGTGAACCTGATCCTTCCAGCTGGGAAATGCCACCAGAGGTTTTCTGTGGAAAGGTGACTTCACCTCACAGGTGTCACACCAGGGCTAGGGTGAAGCAGCAAGCAGGCAGCAGAAACAAAGGTGCCTTTGTTGTGGTTCCCCTGCCCTGCAGAGCTGCCTGGCCTTGTGCCATGGAGGTGCCTGGTTCCCCGTGGTGGGAGGCTGCAGACCTGGTGGTAGTTGGTCTCTCGGGTGGAGATGCAGCCTTCTTCCTGTCAGCAGGGTAATGGGGGTCAGATGGGGTAACCCCTGAAACCAGTGGTGGGACCTTCCCAGTGCTGACTGTAGGTTGGGTGGCTACTTGAGGTGCATCCCACTCGAGCCTGAGGTGATTCCTGCAGGTGAGGGGTGCAGATACCCCACTAGCCATGTAGTAGTCACAGGCTGCCTCTGGAGGTGGGGTGAGCGTTGGGGTGTGGGTCCACAGTGGACAGGCACTTGGCCAGCTCAGCCTCTACTCACCATCGTGCTGACCTGGGACAGAGATGCCCTTGGTCTAGTCTGTACCAAACCAACCTCTGCCATGCAGAGCCACCTTGTCACCAGACTGAAGGGACAGCTCAAGGACCCACATGTTGTGGGTGTCAGGACTGTGTCCTTTCCTTTACTCTGTAAGGGGAGCAAATAAGACCCTCCAAGTCCAGGATGCCCCCTTAGAAATACTGAATTCTACCCAGGGAATGGAAAAATTCTGTTCCCTATGATCTTCAAGCAGCTTGTTCCACCAACATGAAGCCCACTCCCCCTTTTTGGGGACAGAGGAGGATGCGTCCGTCCTCACACAGAGCTTGTTGCTGCAGGGCAGGTGGGAATCAAGGTCTGCTCATACATTCCCCCTTTCCCACTGATGCCACCCCGGTCACACACTGCTGCTCCTCCTCTGGAAAACCCCTGGGACCGTGAGAGTTAATTCTTCATCCCAGCTGCTCTCCTCCTAGAGCTCAGCAGGAAGAGGGATTGTGCTAGGCAAGGGGCACCGCTGCACAGGGGGAGGAGGGAAGTGGAAAAAAGAAAAGTTTCATGTTCAGACCTTTTACCTAATTTCCAAAGGTCCAGACCTGAGGGCCATAGCAACAGGCGCTGCCGGCAGCGTGATTGGAGGCGCCTGCTCGTGCCGGGGCCTCCCAACCAGCGCCGTCAGGATGGGACGCAGCCAGCGTCAAGGAGGCATCAGCTCTCTGTCCCCCCTTCCCCTTGTCCATAGGATGATCTTGAGATCTTGAGGCGTGTGGCATGAGGGATTTTTTTTTTTATTCAGCTGTTTTGCTCAGTTTACGTTCATCTATGAGTTATTCAGAAAGTTCCCCGTGCTTGTAAAATCAGATGGCATCCAGGAAGGGCTGCTCTTGTGAAGGTCTGCCTGGAAAGGAACAGGGTGGTGAAACCCCAGGGAATCGTTTACACAAGCCTGTAGAAGTGAGGAGGGGGGTGACACTCTGCATCTACAGAACACAGTCTGGCCCAGAGGAGCTGGGGTCCCACAATCCTTTCCTTGCACCAAGGTTAAATAAGCCTTTGGAGAACCATCAGAAACTCTCCAGGGAGGTTCTGGTGTCTCCTCCTCTGGAGATGTTTAAGACCTGCCTGGATGTGTTCCTGTGCAACTTGGTCTAGGTGATCCTGCTGTGTCAGGGGGATTGGACTGGATGATCTTCCTTCATGTTCTCTGTGTGACTTGGTCTAGGTGGTCCTACTCTGGCAGGGGGTTTGTATCAGATGATCTTTCAAGGTCCCTTCCAATCCCTAATGTTCTGTGATTCCTGCAAATCAAGAGCAATAACGAGGACTGGGCAATATGTCCTCGTTATGTCTTGCTAGTTCCCCTTTTGGATTGATGAACTTGGTTCAACCATTGAGTTCATCTCCGTGCGCATCCCGATGCTGGGGATGACACAGAAGACTCTGTAGGGAAAAGACCCCATGAAACTTGGAAGTGCTCCCTATGGGTTTTCTGAGCAACAGCCTCTTGCTTTGGTGATAACATCCCCTTTTATTCCTTGGTACTGCTGATGGGCTCAGTTTCAGCAGGTCACTGAGGTCAGATCACTTCCATAGCGGCTCTTGGGAGCACCAGTGCATTTTAACCTGAAGATGGGAGTGCTCCTGACAGCTGAACCTGTCATGGCAGGGGGCAACTGAGGAGAAGCAGCAACACAAGCAGTTCAAACCAAAAGCACTTGTTTGGGAGAAGTTGAGGACTGGAGGTGCAACTGTGCTGATTTAAACCGAACTGACCTGTGTCCCCCAGACCTTCAGGAGTGCTCAGAGCTTCAGCAGAGCAGCTAAGCTCAACCACATCTGTGTTACAGTCCTCCTGTGCAGCAGGCAGCATCTTTCCACCCTTTGAGCCACAGGTTTAGCAGAGCCTGTGCTTAATCACCTTGCTGAATCCACTTAATTCTCACTGTGCTGGCACCAGGTTCTCCTTGTCACGGGGAAAAGCTTTTCAGCACGAAGCTGGCTGCATGTCTGCTCTTCCCAGCTTGTCCATGGCCATGTGTGCTTGCAGCCCCTCTCCTAGAGGAGCACAAATTTCCATGCACTTCTCCTTGAGACAGAATTTGTGTTTAAGAAAGAAGACGATCAATACACTCCACACAGAGCTACCTTTGTGCTTGCTGGAGTCTTGCTGTGCTCTATAGCTCTCAGTGTGGCCCATTCAAACTCCATCACAGGGCAGCAGAACACAGTTCATCTCTAGGGGGATAGATCATCATGAAGGAGATCTATCACGGTACTTCTGGTCTTAGTTGCTGTTTGAAGGTAAGGCTGTCTCTTCAGCCATGTCCTACCCTGGTGCTTATCAGCCAGCTGCCTGCAGCAGCCCTGAACTAATCCACAGCTCTGGCTTTGGGATTGAAGAACTTTTCTGGGGAAGCAGAGCAGAACAGAACATTAGGGATTGGAAGGAACCTTGAAAGATCATCTAGTCCAGTCCTTGTGCCTTCAGTTGCAGGAGAGCTGCTGGATGAAATGACCTTGTATCATGTCGTGTAGGAGCAATTCCACACCACTCCCTGCTCGTACGCCGCTGGATCTGCGAAAGCCTTGAGAGCCTGAAACATTTCTTGTTTGCCAGAGCCCTTCCAGGCACACAGCGGAGAACAGCTGCACTGCTCACTTGCCTTCAACCCTCTGTTTGGAAGGAATCACTGGGATATGGGCAGGATCCTTGTCAAACCAGGTTCATCCCAAGGACAAGGCCACATTAACTGTTTGCAGGACTCTGCAGCCTTCCTCCTGGTTCCTGATTTGCCTGCTTCCCCTCCAATGGCCAACTCGAGGCCACGGAGCTTGGTGGTGGGAGGTGGTGACAGCCCTTGGCAAGTGCTGGACTGTGCCCAGCTTCCCTGGTGGTCTGACCAAGCACTCTGGGAACAACCTCTGGTTGGAGCCTCTAAATGATGTTCTTGTGAGGTGAAAAAAGGCTGCCTGTGGCATCCAAGGGTATGGATGTAGTGGGGAGACCTGCTGGGAGCAGGGATTTGTTTTCCATGAGGAGTAAGGTGGGGAAAATAGACACCTACGATGGTGGGAGAATAGAAGCCTGAGGCTTGTTTCCCTTCCCTGGCAAGGGCTGATGTCCCAAAGCTTAAGAGCTGTAATGCAAGAGTCCAAGAGCCATAATGACTTCTAGGGCAAAGCAGGTGACACTGGGCATGGCCAGAGCTCTCAGCACCTAACATCTCCACTGCTTCTGCAAGGTCCTCTCTCTGCTCAAGCTGGTCACCTGCCTAAAGAGGACAGAGAGAGTTGCAAGCATCTTCCCTCACCTCAGTGTGGGTTGGATGGCCAGAAAACCTCCGAGCAGCTTGCCTTGCCCAGCCTTCACCACTCCCCAGAGCACATCTGGGTGGTTTCTCTGCTGATGGGCAGCCAGGGGGCTGCCCCATGGAGCAGCCGCTGGGGCATGAGGCTCTGAGGGCGAGTTCCTGGGGAGCATGGCAAAAGCAAGTGCTGATGCTGGCCAAGGCTGCTGGCTCCACAGAAGGGCTCGTGTCTGCAAAATTTGAATCTGGGGCTAAATTTAAATAGCAAAATGTAGTGTTTAGAAGCCCAGAGAATAGCCCAGCCCACATCTCCAGTGGCTGCTTCCAGCCAGCCCTTCCTCTAGCAGGGAAGAGGCTTTTGTTTCCCTAGTGCTCCTGGCCAACTTGGAATAAGGACTCCAGCAAAACCTTCTGCCCCAGCACAACGCAGGAGCGCTCTCCGCTCCCAGATGTGCAGGAGGGAAGTGCCCAGCATGTTTCTTCCTGATGCTTTTCTTCCAGATGCAGAACGACAGGGACCCAGAGGCTGCCTGCTGCCAGCTGGTGAGAGGACTGGGGAGCATGCGGTGGAGTGTTCCCCTGGAAAGCCTCTGGATCTCAGTGCTCGTGGTCAGGGGAAGTGGTTTGGTCTGCCCTTGCCAGCTATTCAGCTGCTTTGCAGCAGCTTGAGCTCGTTGTGTGCTGCAGCAAGGAAGTTCCTCTCCAACAATGGAGAGGATGCTTTCCCTCCCAGATGTGCCCTCATCCTCAAAGAGCCATCAGCCCTCATCTGCCAATCCTCAAACTCCTCATCATCTCCTCCTGAGCAACACCAGTGAAGCTCCTGCTGATGGGACGGAGACCCACCACCGAGAGACACAACCCTCAGCTCAGGCCTTATATCCCACCAACAGGAGTCAACGTGAAGCCACCTCATGCAAGAAGCCTCCTGACAAGCCCATGCCAGGTGAGTCCCAAGTGAGCTGGTAGCCCTGTGAATCAATGTGGAGATTGGAGACTGTCCCCGTGGAACGCTGTTGGGGTTGTTTCAGGTGCAGCTGGCCCATGAAAGGTGCCTTTTCTTGGGCAATGCCCGAGGCAGAGGCTTTCAGGCAGCACAGGAAGGGGCTGCCCGTGGGCACAGCTGCCTCTCACTATGCTGGTGGGTGATGCAAGCCAGGGCACCATGTTTTGTCACCCACTTTGGCTGTACCTACCCCATGGAAAATTCCTGCCCGTGGGCAACGTCCTCCTGCCTTTCTTTTCAAGCAGTTCACTCAGGACACGGCTAGTACATGAAGATAATAGGTGCTGACAGGAGCCTGGCTGCTAATTGGGCTTTTGCCTGGACTTACATGATATTTGTAATTAAAAGGAGCTGGGAGGGGGGTTTGGTGGAGGAAAGGGACAAGAACACACAGATGTGATGAGCGAGGTGGAGCCTGCAGTGCAAGATTAGATCTCGTAGTCTGAGTGTGTAAATACATCCAGGGGTAACCTTTGCTGTGGTGGCAACTCAGGATAGTTTCCAGCCTCTCTGAGAGAAATCTCAAGTGAAAATAGGAAGATTCAGGCACACAAACTGCATCAAAAGGTGTCAATAATCTGTCTTAAGAAGGGATGTGTTTAAAGCAAAGCAGAGAGCAAGGAATAGCAGGAGCCCTGTGGAGATGCTGGACTAGCCAGTTCAGTTCCAGAAGGACACAGAACTCCTGGAGAGAGTCCAGCACAGAGCCAGAGAGATGATGGAGGGAGTGGAGCATCTCCCTGATGAGGACAGGCTGAGGGAGCTGGGTCTCTCTTGCATGGGAAAAAAGGGGTGACCCTGTTAATGTTGATAAATATGGAAAGGGCAGGTGTCAGGAGGATGGAGTCAGGCTCTGCTCAGTGTCATCTAATGATAAGACAAGGGACAATGGGTGTAAACTGGAACAGAGGAGGTTCCACATAAATAAGAGAAGGAACTTCTTCCCACTGAGGGTGACACAGCACTGGAAAGGGCTGCCCAGGGGGGTTGTGGAGTCTCCTTCTCTAAAACCCTCCTGGATGTGTTCCTGTGTGAGTTGGTCTAGGGGATCCTGCTGTGGCGGGGGGATTGGACTGGATGGTCTTTGGAGGTCCCTTCCAATCCCTAATGTTCTGTGATTCATGCTCGGAGACGTTGCATGAACGAGAGTAATTCTTGAGAGGCCTCAGGTTGGGCCAAACAGTGGCTGATGCTGTTCCCAAAAGGAAGGGAGTGTAACTGTGTTAAACTGGGCCATAAACCCACGGCTGTCCTCCTGGCTGTGGAGCTACTCATTGCTTGATGATACACAGTCCCTGGCCAGAAGGGCTCGTGTCTGCAGATGACGTGTGAAGGCTGAGGAGCACTTTGATCCAGCATCTGTGAGCGTTCATCATTGTCTGTGCTGAGCCACTGGGATCAGAGGCACCAAGGGCGTTGGGGAAGGGTGAGGCAGCAGTGAGCTGTGTCCTCATGAGCACTGAGGCTGGAGGAGGTGAGTGTCAAAAGTGAGGCACCCCAAAACACCCATTCCTCAGGGGTATCACTGGGGTGTTAGGAGGGATTCAGGAGAGCCTGACTAGGAGGAATCCAAGTGGTTGCTTTTTCCAGTCTCCCTAGCAGTGATGTATCTGCCCAGTCCCAGCCCTTCTTGTCCCACATCCCTCTGCAGGGTCCCACCAGCAAGAGGAAGATCTCCAGCAGAATGTTATTGCCCAGGTAGTAGCCCCAGGGCACCCTACCATTTTCCTGAGTCAGCTGGTCCAGATATGAAAGAAAAAAAGAGGTGGGACCTACAAATCCAGCAACTGCCACCCCAAAATCTTCCAGCTGGGAGAAGGTGTGTTGGTGGGATTGGAGAGACAGCTGAATCTCCATCCAGGAGGACACCTCCAGGTGCTGCACAGGGAAGATCTCCAGGCTGAGTTTCTGTGGTGTCAGAGGTATGTAATGTGTTCTGGGGAGAAAATCTTCCTGCTCTTCTTCCGTCCCCATCTGCCAGACAGTGTTGCAGCATCATCTGCCTCAGCAAGCCCAGCACCTGGCCTCTGCATGTTGGTGTCCTGTGCTTGGGTTTGTGAGTGATGCTCAGGGTTTGTAACTGACTCCCACTGTGTTTCCGTGCGTGGGTGATGAGTTTGTATCCCCCTCAGAAAGTCTGGACTCCAGGACCTTATTCATCTCTGGGGCTCTGGTGTCACCTGAGCACAGGGTGATGGAAACCCAGGACATAATCCAAGGTCTGAAGACCTCCAGCATGGACACCACCTCCATTTTAAAGTAAGAAATGAGATGATTAAACAGAGTTGAGAGGAGGGGAAGAAGAAGAAAGAAATGGTTGGGGCTAGCCCTGTGCTGGGAGGTGCAGAGCCAGGGGAGGAGGAAGAGGAAGGTGAGGAAGGGGTGGCTGCTCCCTGCGAGCTGCCTGGGTGATGCCAGCAGTAGTCACGTGCGGAGAGCTGCTTTTGGCACATCCTGCGTGTTTGTGCTGCTTGTGGAGGGGGTGTGAAATCAGCTCCCACTTCCAGGAATCCTCCCAGCACAGGATATGTGTCCGGGAGCTGGTAAACATGATCCAACCACTGGCCTGTAACCCAATCAGCTCCCTGCATTAGCTGCTCCCCGCCTGGAGACCTAGTTAGCCTGGTGGCTTTCAGGGTGTCACTGCGTGGGACGGTGTGTCCCAGGGCATGGGAAGCTGCAGGAGAGGGGGTCACGAGTGATGGGAAGGGTGGGGAGAGCTTGTACAAGACAGGACAGCTTCTCCACTCCAGGGTGGGTGGATATTCTGTGGGTGCAGCCTGTCCCCAGCTGCTGCTTGCAAACCTTCAGCTGCGGGCTCCCAAGTCAGAAATAGCCACTTGGCTGAGGAGCAAACATCTCCCTGTCCCCTCCTCCCTGTCCGAGCTGTGGGCAGCAGCCCGCCCCGTTCACAGATCGCGGAGGCTCTCCTGCGCCGGCTGCCGACGCGCTTCGAGCTCCTCCTAATCTGCGCCCAGCAGAGCAAAAACACCCCTCGCTTGGGCTCTTCACCCCCCTTCCCTCCCACTGTTGTCCCGTGAGACGGCCTGTTTATGGCTGGTCTCAGGGAAGCCGTGACCTCTGCCACTTGCTGGCCCCTTTGGCTCTCTGTCCTCGGTCCGCTGGCCGGGGACACGCGAGGGGACAGGCACCGCTGCGCCGGGGTAAGGGCAAGCAGGCTGCCGGGCTCTGGGTTTTGGTGTCTTCCTGCCTGCAGAAGGAGGAAGGGGATTTTGCAATCAGAACGAGTTATACTAATTAGAGCAGGGTCTGGCTCTCCGGTGGTTTCTGCTGACCACCTCCATTTAGGAGCTGGGTACTGATGAGCTCAAGCAGGAGACCTGGGGCGGTAGGAACTGGGGTGACTGTCCTTCATATGAAGGTGCACAGGTGAGAATCGAGAAGAAAAGCTCCTGCTGCCACTTTGGAACGTGTCTGGGGTGGCAGAGGTGCCTGGAGGCAAGGACACCATGAAGGTATCCAGAGAAGGGCCATGAGGATGATTGGAGGGCTACAAGCCCTGCCATGTGAGGCAAGGCTGAGAGAGCTGGGTTTGTTCAGCCTGGAGAAGAGAAGGTGTAGGGGAGACCTTATCACCATGTCCCAGTGCCTGAAGGGTGGCTGCTAAGAAGACAGACTCTCTTTTCACAAGGACTCTTACAGAAAACACAAGGGTGATGGGTATCAGTTGCTCCTGGGGAGATTCCAGTTGGGCTCCAGAGGAAAATATCTCACTGTGAGAGCAATTAGACACTGGAATGGCCTTCCCAGGGAAGTGGTGGGTTCCACAGCTACAGACAGTTTTAAGGTGCTGGGCCAACTCATTTAAACTGGATTGCTTTAGCTTAAAGGGTTGGACTTGATGATCCTTGGGGTCCCTTCCAACCTGGTCTGCTGTGTGAAGGTGAGATGCTCCTTGCTGCAAAGGACCACTGTGCCTCCTGCACCCAGCCTGGCCTGCCTGCCAGGGTGGGTTTGGGTGAGAAGCTTGCTGAGGCGGTCAGAAGGGTGGGAGATAAGAAGAGCTTGGCTGGTGTGACCTGGCAAAGCAAGGAGCACGTGGAGGATGTGGAGCTTGCAGCAGCCCAACCCCACACCGAAGTCTCCAGCAGATTGTCACCGATCGATTTCTACATATATTATTTATCTGAGCCTGGGGAAAGACAGGATCTGGCCTTTTTATTTTAGCCTTCAGCTTAAATTCTGTCACAAAGGAGGAGGTGGCCAGGGAGGCAGGGCCTGGCTGATCTGCTCTCTGTGGGAAATGGGGTGGGTTTTGTACCACCCTCTGGTTTGTGTTTTCAGAGTAGCTGCAGGCACGAGGTTACCAAAGGGAGTGAAATCCCTCTCGGGAGTCCAGAGCAGCTCCTTGTCTCCATCCCTCTCCTCAGGGGTGGGCTGGAGGCAACAACTGAGCTCAAGCGTCTTGGCCATGGTGGTACCCAGCTAAGGTGAGGGACAGCTAGGTGGGTGCTGGAGCTCCAGGTGGAAGGACTGGGAACCAGTAAAGCAATCATAGAATCATTAGGGATTGGAAGGGACCTCCAAAGACCATCTAGTCCAATCCCCCTGCCACAGCAGGATCACCTAGACCAAGTCACACAAGAACACATCCAGGTGGGTTTTAAATGTCTCCAGTGAAGGAGACTCCACAACTCCCTTGGGCAGCCTGTTCCAGTGCTGTGTCACCCTCACTGAGACAAAGTTCCTTCTCATATTCATGTGGAACCTCCTATGTTCCAGCTGACACCCATTGCCCCTTGTCCTATCACTAGATGACATTGAGAAGAGCCTGGCTCAGAGGACAGCCCTCCTGCTGTCATCCTTCCTAGAAGAATCTCCAGGAGGGGGTGTCTGGATGTAGTGTGCTGCAGACTTCTCTCCAGGGTGGCACAGGGTGCATGAGGACTCTCGGTCCAAGTGTTCACGGTGGGGGATTGCTTTGGTAGGGTGATGGACACGTTCTGCCAAGGGAGCTGTGGGTGTGGGGCGGCCGAGATGAGACTGGGCCAAACTGGGGAGGGGTGGGGAGCTTGAACACGTCAAGAAGGAGGCCAGGGTCTGTCGTGTTACTTAATGCAGCGGTGAGCTGGCCATGTGGTGAATCAAAAGGCGAGGAGGAGAAGGAAATGGGAATGCGTAGGTCCTTAACATTGCCAGAACCTCCTGAGAACACAACTTGGACCTCTTTGTCATCTCCAGTAACAAGTGATGCAAGTGAAGCATCTCGCTAGCGTTTGGGCTTGACGGTGAGTGAGTCAGGCGGGCAGTAGTCCCACCTCTTGAATCACTGCTGGCAGTGATGCTGGATGCAGCCTCTGAGTTGGGAACTCTCCCGCTGCCCACTTTCACTTGCAAGGGATGGTGGAGTCACAGCTCCACTGGGGTGGCTGGAGGGGAAAATGATCACTTTATGAGCTGAACTTGAAATACAGAGTTAAACTGTCCCCTGGGAGTTGACCAGACTGGGGTGGGGAGCAAGAGATGCTCCCAGGAAGAGCAGAGAGTGCCAGGTCCTCAGCCTAAGGCAAGCAGTTAGGACAATCAGGGTTTCAGGGTGGTTTCTCTTCCCTGCACCTCCCGGGGGCCCTGCTGCTCTGGGACATCCCCTCTGGGTTTTTTCAGCCTTGTGCTCAGAGATACCCTCCCTTTTTTTCCCCAAGCAGGCCCTTGGAAACAGCAACTGCCCAGCAGCTGAGGTCCTTGTGGCTTTGCCCTACGCGTGAAATGTTCCACTTGTGCTTTAGGTCTTTCCAGCCGAGGGAGACGCCTGCTTGCCCCAGCCTCCTGCCTGCAGAAGTGTGCAGGAAACGTCTGCCCTCCTGTGTTCAAATTCCCCTCCAAAAGGGAAGCCAAGAGCGCACTGAGCTCACAAAGTAAGTATTTTCCATGACATCTCCTTCCGACGGCTCCTTCTGGGCTCTGCACCCACAGCTGACCCAGCTCTGGGGCTGCAGCCAGCCTGCCTGAGCTCTGCGGTGTGGGGAACGGGGCTGGGTTCTGCCCTCTCCTACACAAGCCCATGTAATGTCTCTCTGGGTCTCACCTCCAGGGACTGTGTTAGCAGACGAGGTGTTTTTTGGGCCAGTGCTGCTCCCTGTAGACACCAAATCCCACCAGCTCACTGCGATGGTTTCTCCAACGCCACCCCTCACTTGCAGCTTGTAGTCATGGGCTGCTGCCAAGCCAGCTGGGATGCTGGAGACATCAGCTTCTGAGAGGTGTGAAGCATCCATGGGCCAGAGGTGGGATGTAGGGAGGTTGTTTTGAAGCGGGGGCAATTCGTCACCAGGCAAAGACTTACAGATTCCATATCCTTGCTGCTCACACAGACGAGTGAGAAAGGATGGATGATCCAACCTTCAACCAACACCTCCAAGGTTTTCTTCACCTCCAACTTCTTACTGCTCTTGGCCTGTTGCTCCCTTGCCAGTGCTCTTCCCAAGGGAATAGTCTAGTGCTGAGTGGCAGCTGGATTGACCACACAGGTACCGCTAAGCCCAGGACTCTCTGTGAGTGAGGTCTGTTTTATTTGCAACCACAAGCAATCAGCAGCTTTCCCCCCGCTGCTGGGAGGAGATGCTGTGGTCATCTCCTGCCAAGGGCTTTTCAAACCACGTGCTGGTTCCCAGCTGAACTGGAGTCTTTCATGCCTTTTCATTGAATCCCTCAGGACTGCATCCCTGTCCCCTGCCTCTTGTGGAACAGGGAGCACAACAAGCTGCCAGAAATGATGCCAAGCACACGGCACACACCAGGAGGTGTCAAAAGATGCTCTTGGCCTCGCAGGCACCCCTGTGCCACTCTGTTGGCCATGTAGGGAAGGTTACCCAAACAAGCTGCTGTGTGTATTTCAGAGCCCTTTATTTTTACTTTGAGGGCCAGATCTCACCTCCAGCACAAAAGCCTCTGCAGGTCAGGCAAGGAGAACAGCTGCTGCCTTTATCCTGGTAGCTCCTCCCCACTTTGTGTAAGAGGTACCAGTGCTTCCCAGTTTTTCTGCATGGGAGCCGTGCTGTCCTTATCCCTAGTGCCAGAGAGAAAACAAAAATTAAACAACAATTTATGTGCTGGGGTTTGGATTTTGAGGAACCTTTTCATTTGGCTGTTTTTTTCTAAACAGGTCTTGATTTGGCAGCCAGAGAAGCATTTCCTGCTTACTCCACACACAGCTTACTTGGTGGTGGCTTCAGAGGAACACCTTAGGATCAGAGAATCACAGAACATTAGGGATTGGAAGGGACCTCAAAAGATCATCCAGTCCAACCCCCTGCCAGAGCAGGACCACCTAGACCAAGTCGCACAGGCACACATCCAGGTGGGTCTTCAACATCTCCAGAGAGGGAGACTCCAGTGCTTGGCTGGGTCAGGCTGTGACTTACAGATGTCATCCTGCACGTGTTGCAGAGTGAATGGTGGACCTACTCCCTGCACCTCATGTTCCTGAAGACATCTGTGTGTGTTTGTGTGTGTGTGATGCCCAGCACTCCCCTATGGCTCTCTCCTGCTGAAGCATTAAATGCTGCATTCAGCTGGAAAAGAGGGTGAGCTTATCTGCCTGTGCATAGGAGGTGCACGTGGTGCTGGCACGTTTGGGCACCTATTTTTGGAGGAGACACGTATCCTTGCTCCTAAGCAAGTGCTGTGCTCCTCTTTGCAAATACCAGGGTGGATCTGTGCTCCTGGGAAAACGTGGAGGCTGTGACAGCCTATCGCACCTGAAGGTGACACCAAGCTGTCAGGGCAACGGGTCTGTGCTCGGTGGACATGGCAGGATTTAGAAGAGGGTTTTGCTTCATCTGCTGGAGGTTGACACAGCTGGATGTAGAAATTCTGGCTTTCCTGGGTCTTCCCTGGGGCTGCTGCTCTGTCTCCTCGGATTTGTGGGGAGAGGAAGCTGCGGCTAACCCCATCGTGAGCACAAATTAGTTGGGTTTTGTTGCTTTTTGGGTTGGGCTTGGAGGTTTTGTTTTTCCCTTTGGTTTTGTGCAAATGAACAATGAAACATCTGTTCTTGAGCCCAGCAGCTGGACCCAAACGAAATGACGTGAGCATCAATTATCCTCCGGGATGGAGCGGCTGACGAGAGGGCGGCGCAGATCTCCTTAACGCTGGGTAACAAACGAGAAGAGCAGCTTGGCTGGGTGGCTCCTGGAGAGCCTCCAAACCACCTCACACTGGGGCACCCCCTGGCCCAGGTACCAAGCATCAGCTGTGGGGTTGTGCTTTTGCAAGTGTTGGAGAATAGGACCCATTTGTGGTGGGAAGGGCTTACGGATACTGCAGTGGCACTGATTCTCCTGAACGCTCCGACCCATCCAAATGCTCTGATAGGAAATCAAAACGCTTTTCATTCTGGGGTGGGGGGGAAGGCTGTAGGGCTGGATGTGCTAGACCAGCAGTGGAGAACCCCAGCTGGAACATGGTCTATGGTGGGTGCAGGCAGATGGCCTGGAGCAGAACTGGGGTTCATGGAGGGATGGGATGATGCGGAGTCACGTTCCCTGGGTACAGAAAGGGGCTATTAAAGTGGAGAAAGGGGGGGTTGGGTGGTGAACGATGGAACACAATGGCTCTGATTTGTTGGCAGTCTGGACCTACAGTCCCTGGCAACACCTCAAAGCAGCTGTGAAGTGCCAGTCGGTGGCAATGCTTTGGCGCGTGATGTGGGCGCCTGACCCTGGCGCAAGGCTGAGACGTGGGCTGCCTCGTGGGGAGGGCGCCCACCCAGCTTCCTCCTCCCTGGGGCCCTGCAGAGGAAACCCAGGCACGCCTGTGATGGGCTGAGTGCTCCAGGGATGTGGTGGCTTTGCCTTCCCCATGCCTGGGTAGACCTGACCTCTTACAGAACTCAGGTTGTGCCTAAGGGCTGCTGACTGTAGCCACCACTGTGGACAAGGTGTTGTCAGGCTCCAAGCCACGGGTTGTGGGGGCTACAGATCCTATGAGTATGCACCCTCACAAAAATACCCTCCTGTCCCATCCTGAACAAGCTCATCACTAGAAGATTATGTCCCACATCCCAGCAGAGCAGAGGAGAACCGTGACTGTGGGGAAACTGAGGGGACTTGCCGGGGAGCAGCGTTTTTTTACGAGCGAGCTGCTTTATACCTGCGCAGCCAGATGCCTGCAGAACTCATTGCAGGCTTCAGGAAGTCATTTTGGCTGCTGCAATTTTAAAGCCTCTAAAATAGCTTCTCTGCTCTCCAGGGAGCTGTGAATTTTTCAGCCTGGCAGCTTCCAGCGCCCCACGGGTGAGGTACAGCTGCTCGTCATGGAGGAGCCCCCCACAGTGGGACAGGGCTGGGGGAAAGGGGGCCAGCAGGGCTCATGTGTGCTGCTTGTTGTGATTCTTTTTTTTGAAGGAAAAATGAGTGTTTGGGGTGAGCAGCAGGAGATAAAGAGCCTGTTTGAGAGTAACAGCTCGCTCCAAAGACCCATCACAAAGATGTTCTGTCTGGTTTCTTGCTTGGATGCTGTGAGTACCACCATGGGAGGGGATGTCCATGAGGGGTGCATGTCCTGGGCTCCACTGCTGTCTGTCTGGCCACCTATGAGCACCCCAGCATGGGGAGCATCACCCCCATCACTCAGCAAAGCTACTGCTGAGAAAACCCTTCTGCGCCCTTGCCTGAGCCTTTCTACTCCAATCCCTTGTTGCCTTTGGCCTCCAGCCTGGGTTATATCAACAAGCCACACTGGGCCAAAAGCCACTCCAGGTGTCACGTCCAATGTGTTTCTCCACTCTGCTCCAAGTCTGGGCTGTGTGGCTGTTCCTGCCCAGGCTTCTCCTTCCAATCCCTAATGTTCTGCGAGTCTGTAACTGGGCAGGAGCTGTCTGGCTCTGCCCTGAATGTGATCCTGGAGTTCTTCCTGCTGCTGGGATGGGGCAGGGCTCAGGTTGGGCTAAACATATCCTGACAGCATCTGCATCCTACCTCGGTGATGACTTTGTGCTCCCTGGGGAAGACTTCACCAGGGCAGGAAATGACAGGACGAGAGGTCTTGGTTTGAAGCTGAAAAAGGGCAGATTTAGGCTGGATATGAGGTAAAAGTTCTTTAACCTGAGGATGGTGGATCCCTGCAGCAGGCTGCCTAGAGAAGTGGTGGAGCCATTCAAAGTCAGGCTGGATGTGGCTCTGGGCAGTCTGTTCTGGTTAAAGATGTCTCTGCTTGTTGTAGTGGGGTTGGACTAGATGACCTTTGGAGGTCCCTTCCAACCAAACACATCCTATGATTCTCTGATCAGCCCCACTTGCCCAGAGGTTGCCTCTGCTTTCCAATCCAGGCACGATATTGCTCAAGGTGGGGTGGGGAGGGGGTTCTGCAGAGCTGCTGGAGCCAGAGGATCTCCTCCCTACCCCAGCTCTTCATTTCAACACAGCCCTCCCCCTCTGGCTTATTTGAACAGCTCAAAATGTTCCGAGCATTATCAGTGTTTGCACTTTTGCCTCTGTTTGTGCTGGTTGCACTTTAAAGTCAATAACATCCAGCTTTGTTTGCCTGCACCCAAACCATACCTTTTGCCAGAGCTCACCCTAAAACACAGCACCAAGCACCCCTAGGAGCCGTGGTCCTGCCTGGGCTCCTGGGGAGAGGAGCATCCCTGCAGGAGAATGGAGGTGATGTGTGCAGACACAGTGGGTTCTGCTGGACAGGCTTTGTGCTCCGGGGAGGGGACAGAAGCCATCACCCTATCCTTTCACCTCGTGGCTGGTCCCCTGGAGGTGGTGCCATGGTAGCCTAGGTCACCCAGCCCCAACAGCCTCTTGCCCAAGAGAAATGGCAAACCCTGACTAAGTCCCAGCATTCAAGGGAGCTGAGTGTCACTGATGCCACCAGGCAGTGCCAGTCCCACCAGTAAGGGGAGGTGACCTTGTGTATGCCCAGTGGCCCGCTGCCATCCCCACACGCTGACACAGCCTCCCCCCCAACACGCTGTCTCTGTACTGGGGTTAAACATTAATGGTCTGGGGCCAGCACAGAGTGACTCAGAGAAGGATGGCATTGCTGGAGGAACTCTGCTTCCCTAGTGCCCTCCACTGTGGTGCACAGTGACCCTCTCCAACTCCACTGGTCCTCCACCCTTGCTCATGGAAACCTTCTGTCATCACATAGGTCTGATGAGGAGAGGCTGGGCAAGCTGGAGAAGAGGAGGCTGAGGGGAGACCTCACTGCTCTCTACAACTACCTGAAGGGAGGTTGTAGTAAGGTGGGTGTTGGTCTTGTCTCCCTAGTGATAGGACAAGAGGAAATGGGGTCAAGTTGTGCCAGGGGAGGTTCAGATTGGATATCAGGAAAAGCTTCTTCCCAGAAAGAGTTGAGCAGCCTTGGAACAGGGGAACAGGCTGCCCAGAGAGGGTGTGGAGGCACCATCTTTAGAGGGGTTCAACAAACAGGCAGACAGGGTGTTTCAGGAGATGGGTTAGTGGCTGGGGATTGTGAAGGGCTTTTCCAAACCTGGATGATTCTATGATGCTGTGATCATCTTCCTTGCCCCCACTGCCCCTCAAGCCTTGGTACCCCCTTAGCATCTTGGTGATGGGGCACAGCCCAGTGATAACCCTGCTGTCTGCAACCCCTGGGACTGGGTGGCTGGAGGGTGGCCACAGCTGCGTGGTTTTTCCTGGAAGGGCAACACTTCTTGCAACCCATCCCTTGATCAATGCCAGGCATTTTCCCCCCCTGCCAGGGCACATGTCACCTCTTGAAAGAGCAGCGGGGCGGCTCAGCACCGGGAACACGACAGAAACAAAGTGCCTGCCAGCCTCTTTGGGAAATGTCTTGATTTCTTAGGTGTCCCCCCTGAGAGACACAGAATGAAGTGGCCAAGCTTTCATGCAGCTGTCACTGGTGTGAGTGCCTGGGTTGAGATCAGGAACAGGCTGTTTTCAGTCCTGCTGCCCAAGGAGGGGTGAGTGCTGCTGGCATGGTGGGCATGGAGCCACAGGAATCATAGGGTTGGAAGGGACCTCCAGAGGTCATCTAGTCCAACCCCCCTACAACAAGCAGGGATATGTCTAACCAGACCAGATTGCCCAGAGCTCCATCCAGCCTGATCTTGAACAGCTCCAGTAATGGGATCTCCACCACCTCTCAAGGCAACCTAAAAAGGGGGCTGTGGGCCCACCATGACTTGGCCCTCATGGCTGCTGGGGTTACCTATCAGTAGGTACAAGAACATGTCTGAACCAGCTTTAACTCTATAGGCTGGGTCTGCTGAGATGGCCATGGAGGTTTGGGCTGGGATCCCTATGGGGAAGCCGGGCTGGGACATTGCTTGGTCCATCCTGATGCCTCCCTGGCAAGTAAGCACTGGAAGCTCCCCGAGATACTAATTTTCTTTCCATGGGGACCATTTTCCAGACCAGGAATCACAGTTTGCTTACACCTTCCAGTTGTGCTCTCATCCCAGAGGAGATGGCCAGTGCAGCACAGAGCGGGGCTGCAGCAAAGCCCAGCTGCCTCTCAGCCATACTGGGGGGCTATTTGGTGAGCCAGGGTGGATGTGACTGGCTCTGTGGAGCAGGGACCCACTGCAGTTGTAACTCACAGGTCTGGAAAACTGCCCAGGAAGTGCCCGGTGCTGCTGCTCTCACCCAGCTGTGCAGGTGGGCACAGGGTGCCTGGCACACACTGGCACACAGAGAGCTCCTCCTTGCCCAGCACAGCCTTGGCTGTAGCTCCATTTCCCTCCTGTGCCAAGCCCTGAACATCTCTCCCTTCACTCTCCAGCAGCTCTCCTTGGAGTCCTCCAGGCTCTGCTGCTGCTAATTTCCCTAAGAAACTGTGAAGCCAACGGGGAGCAGGGGATGTTGTGAACAGACCTGTGGTGCTAATTGCTGCCTGTAATCCCCAGATCATGTTTTACTGCTTCTCACACCCCTCTTCCAGCTCCCAGCTGGATTCCCTACCCCAAGCCAAACCAGAGCCCAGCAGGGCTTGGGATCACCCTAATTAAACATTAGATATTTTTTAAAAAGTAATTTAAACCACAGGACGTGAAGACACAGCTCAGAGCCCCACATCACCCTGACTCCCAGCCTCCAAACAATCCCAGTATGTTCCTCACGACGAGAGACCAAGGGGACAACTGCCACCACAGTGGACACCCCCAGAGCCGTTGGCTGGGATGGATATAATAAAAGAACCTGTTTTTTGGGTGCTGGTGTCCCTCCTGCAGCACAGGCAGAGCCCTGCCCTGCTCATCCCAGCCAGAGCATCCCTTGAAGCACAGGCACAGCTGTATCTCATCCCTGGATGCAGAGCCCGTTATGAAATTACCAGGGCCAGACAGATGGTGGGTTTTCTTTCAGCAGACATGCCCTGTGCTAGGGATCTTTGCAGAAGATCAATCTCTGACCTGATAATTGTGTTTCACCTCCCTCCTCCTTTCCTGGATTCAAATAAATGGGTTTAAACTGGTCCTAGCTGTCCAAATTACTGGTGCGGAGGGAGAAGAATGTGGTGGGGAAAGGGCAGCAGAAGGCTTTCCCAACCCAGCATCTAGAAGGTCCTAAGGACCTCCTGAGCAGCTTCATCATGAACCCAGGTGCCCATGAGATGCTGCAGAGGATCACATTTGCTCATGCTCTCTTTTCATCCCACAACTGCTGAGGTGAGGGAGGTGGGACTGAGTGAACCCTCTCACTGGCTCTTGCTGCTCTTCTGCAACCATCCCTCTAGCACTAGCAGGAGCAGCTGTGCTGTAGCTTTTCCACCTGAAACCTTCTTGATTTGCTCTTACCAGGCTGGGTTTTACTGGAGATTTCTGCCATTGCTATAGCCCAGTACTCAGAAGACCTCACTTGGTGGGATGCTTTAGCCACCAGCAGAGCTCCCTGCGTGGTGTAAAAGGAGGAGACTCGATTGGGGTGCATGAGAGGCAAGTGGGATGATCTGATTGACACTCACACTTTGGGGCACCACGACTAAGATGTTAGGATCTGGACTGATGCCTTGGAAAAGGCTTTTGGAGGTGCCTGGTGTAAGCCCCACAGTCCTTTAGCTCTAAGCCAGAGTAGGGGGTTTTTATAGCCAGCCTTGTGTTTCCCTTGCCTGGTGATAAACTGGTCCATGGGTCTTTTGTCTGTACAAAACCACACTGGCCATGTTTGCAGAGGTCCCCTGAGCTCAAGAACAAGCACTCACCTGACGACAAGAGCTGCCTGCCCTTGGTGCTTGCTCCAACCTGGTTGACTTCTCCATTTAGAACGTTGCAGACTGTTACTCCTCTCAAAACAAAGATAAAACTCCACACGCTGATAACTTCTGGAGATCAAGCAGCCATCTTCAGCTCAGAAAGGCCATCAGGGTGGGTGTCTGCTCCCCCCTCCTCCACGTGACGAGAATTACTTGAATTCTTCTCCTCTGATAGTGGTCGGCTGAAGAGCAGATTCAGCTCTGGCTCGCAGGCAGGAAAGCACAAAATGAGCAAGTTTTGCCTCTGCTGCTCACATCTGCACCATCTCTCAGCGCTCGCAAGCGCATGGTGCAATCATCACCCCTTTGTTGTTGCAGCTTTGGTTCCAGAATAGACGGGAACAGAAGCTGCAGCAAACTCCCTCCTGCTGCTGGGAGCTGTGAGAAATATAGGAACGAGGAGGGTGCTGCTCTGTCCCCCTGAACGTCCTCTGTTAAGCACTTTATAACTGAGACACCTCAAATCAGGTAGTGACAGGACTAGGGGCAATGGAGCGAAGCTGGAGATGGGTAGATTTAGACTGGATGTGAGGAGGAAGTTCTTCACCGTGAGAGTGGTGAGAGCCTGGAATGGGTTGCCCAGGAAGGTGGTGGAGGCCCCATCCCTGGAGGTGTTTAAGGCCAGGCTGGATGAGGCTCTGGCCAGCCTGATCTAGGGTGGGGTGTCCCTGCCCATGGCAGGGGAGTTGGAACTGGACGATCCCATGGTCCCTTCCAACCCTGACTGATTCTGTGATTCTACAGCTTCTTCCCAGTGAGGGTGATGGAGCACTGGAAGGGGCTGCCCAGGGGGTTTGTGGAGTCTCCTTCTCTGGAGACGTTTGGAGCCCGCCTGGACATGTTCCTGTGCAGCTTGATCTAGATGATCCTGCCGTGGCCGGGGATTGGACTGGATAATCTTTCATCATCCCTTCCAATCCCTAATGTTTTGTGGTTCTGTGAGTTATGGGTGTCAGCTGGAAAACAGGAGGTCCCATATAAATCAGAAGGAACTTCTTCCCAGTCAGGGTGACAGAGCTCTGGAACAGGCTGCCCAGTGGGGTTGTGGAGTCTCCTTCTCTGGAGATGTTTAAAACCCACCTGGACTTGGTCTGGGTGATTCTGCTGTGGCAGGGGGGGTTGGACTAGATGATCTTTGGAGGTCCCTTCCAATCCCTGGTGTTCTGTGACTCTGTGCAATCAAGTACAACATGGGCCAACAGCGGTGGCGCCTCTAGATAAAAATCTTACAGATGTTTGGGATGGTCTGAACACCCACGAGCTCAGCCTGCTGCTCTGGGTGAGCTACTCCACCAGCTAAAATACATCATCACCCTTCCTGACTTCCCACTGGCCGCGTGGAGAGCAAGCAGTATCCACCCTGACACAAAGCACCTGACCCCAAACACCCTGAGAGCACTGCCTGGCTGGTCGGCACCAGCTCTGTCCCCCAAAATCCCCACTGGGACAGCACAACGTGCAGAAGCTCCAAGGGGATGGTCTCTTGCGTGAAAGGGAAAAACCCACCAGATCCAACGTTTCTTGCACCAGTAACTGGAAAAGTGTTGAAGAAAATAACTTGTGTTTTCCCTCTGTAGGTGGTTTCTGTCGCTCCCCTGGGGACAGGCACTGACAGTGATGGAACCTGCTGGTGCAAGCCAGGCACGGGGGACATGGTACGTGAGCAGAAGGCAGAGGGTTCCCCTGCTCTTACCTTTGAACATCACTGGTGTGTGCTCCTCTGCCCAGGTACCCTCGTGCTGCTGTGGGCTGACTCCATCACCTTCCCAATGGGACGAGGACACCTCGGGGGTCTCCACCTCGCCCTGTTCCGGCAGGCTTGGCACGCCACGAGTGAGCTGCTTGCAAGCAAACACAACCAATTTCCTCACTGCCCCGTGATTTATCTGCAGAAGGAAAAGCTAAGCTCAGCCCTGACATCCTGCCTTTTATTCTACTCGTTTTTCTAGCCAGGCGAGCCGTGGCCAGAGGAGCTCACTGAGTGTGGCCAAGGTCAGACCATGAATCAGGGCATGTGGGAGCCTCCCAGCTCAGCTGCCCAGGCAGGGGCTCCCACAAGTGATTTATGTTTTGCCTGCTGTTTCCTTATTTTCAGGGCATGTGCTGGAGCTCCTCACCACTTCCAAAGAGCTCACTTGAGACTCCTTGTGCCCATGCTCAACACACACGGGTGGACTTGCAGGGCAGGGCTATTCCCTGCCACACATTGTGCAGCAGGGCTGGAAGATGTCCCCAGGTTGGAATGGGTTGCCCAGAGAGGTGGTAGAAGCCCCGTCCCTGGAGGTGTTTAAGGCCAGGCTGGATGGGGCTCTGGCCAGCCTGATCTAGGGTGGGGTGTCCCTGCCCAAGGCAGGGGAGTTGGAACTGGATGATCCTGTGGTCCCTTCCAACCCTGACTGATTCTGTAACTTCTTCCCAGTGAGGGTGACAGAGCTCTGGAGGGGGCTGCCCAGGGGGTTTGTGGAGTCTCCTCTGGAGAGGTTTGGAGCCTGTCTGGACATGTCCCTGTGTGACTTGATCTAGATGATCCTGCTGTGGCAGGGGGATTGGCCTGGATGATCCCCATGACTTGCCAAAGATGATGGAGAGTGGCCTAGCAATGACTCCCTCTGTCTCCCTTAGCAGGCTCAGGTGCATCCCATGTGGGCCCATGGATTCATGTCCATCCAGTTTGCTCATCTTATCCCTAACCCAGACCTCATCAACCAGGGCAAAGTCCTCTCCTGTCTCAACTTCCTCTGGAGCCTCAGCAGTCTAAGGCTTGATATCAGGACAGCCCCCAGAAGTGTTGACAGAGGCAAAGAAGGTGTTCAGCATCTCTGCTTTCTCTGCATCCTCTGTCTTCAGGGCACTTCAGAAGGGCATTGAAGAAGCCCTTTTTGTTGCCCTTGACCTCTCTTGCAAGGTTTAATTCCAAGGAGGCCTTGGCTTTCCTGGTTGCATCCCTACATTCTCTCACTAGAGCCTTATAATCACCCCAAGTGGCCCTCCCCTCCTTCCATGACCTATAAAAAAAAACTCACCTCAGGTGGAACAGAGCAAGGGCTGGGAAGAAACTCTCTGCATGCCACTTGCCAGGGTTGTCTTTGCAGTCTTGGAAACAGGCACCGGCTCCTGGAAACGCTGCTGGAAGAGAGGAGGTACCGTGAATTTTGAACGTAAGGCAACCCTGCAGAGGCCATAAATTTGTTTGCATGCACAGCCACACGCCAACCTTCTCACCTCTTCCTGCTTTGACACCCAGACATGGTATCTGACCCCTGGGATATATCCTGCCCCGCTAACAGAGGCCCCATCTGAGTCCTGTCCAACACGTCATTCCCAAAGTTCATCCTCCTGTTAATCTTACTTCCCCCCTCTGAGCCTCCTGTCCTGCCCAGGTTGGCTCCCATCCGAGTGTCCAGGGCAAACGATGGCAACCAGGATGGCCAACAGCAGTTAATTTATAGCTCCTACTGCCGTGGTTGAGTTCAGGAGAGCAGCTGAAAGGGCAGTTTAAGGAAGTGCAAAGGAATGGACAACATGAGATACTGAACCCAGGAAAAAAACACCAGCCTACTGCTAAATAATTCCCTTCTCACTAGGTACGACCCGTCCCCCTCCCACATCCCCCCCTCCCAAAAGACTTAATAAACTCCCTGCTTCACTCATCTCCCTCAAACCAGAAACTCCAGCATGAAAGGTAAGTCCATCCTCCATTTCATCCACAGTCCACATCAAATGGAGTAGGAGGTGGTCCCAGGGTCATCCTGGTGGGTCACTCAAGGAGGAGCCAGCAGCAAACTCCTGGGAAGGTCACTACAGCTAGGCAGGTGGATGGAGATAGGCAAAGCTGCTTGTCCAGCTTGTGAGTTGCTTTGCAGGACAACTCAGGTGGAGATGAGAAGGTGGTGCAACAAAGGCACAGTGGACACCACGCGCACCTTTGATCCCATCTTGCTCCAGTTGCTGGAGGCAAGCGGTCTGCCACTGATGGGATCCCTCTCTGTTGATCCTGTGTTTGTCCTGATCCTGCTCAGCCCATAGATGAGATTTGATGTCACAGCTGTGAACAGCAGTTTCCAGCCTTATTCCAACCTTTCCTTGTGCCTGCATTGAGATGTGGGCAGCTCCCTTTCCCGCCACGCCCAGACTCCAGACTGGGGAGGCTGTGCAGCGCTGAGGGATGGTGGCAGCCTCAGTAAAGCCCCTCAAAAAACTTCAGCAAAGTGGAGGTCCTCTGGAGTGACACCAGCAGCGTGCAGGGCTCAAGACAGGCAGCTCTGCTTCTGCTACTTCCTCCCTGATGCTGCCTTGAGTGGATTGTGAAGCGCTTGGCACCACCTCTGAAGGGCTACAAGGACCCTGGAAAAGAGCTGTTGCTAGAAAAGCAGATGATCTAGCAGTCCTTTTTGCTGGAGGATAGCTGGGAAGGGGAGGCCCAGGAAATGAGGGTGTATTTCATGTTGACTTTGCTATTTGGTACCATGCCAAAGCATTTGGCAGTGGGGGGAGAGGGAAGATTATCTCTGCTCCAAAGAAAACAGTCACTTGGTCAAGGAACTCTCCAAGACATAAAAACTGATGGCATGGTCACCCTTGATGCTGCAGAGCAGCATGGCTTGTCCTGACACAAAGTCATTGGCAGTCGAGGGAATTATCAGCATCCCAGGGCCACGCCCCAGCCAACACCCTCCTGAACAAGTTTTCCTTGCCATAGCCCTGATGCAAAGCTGGGGGCACCCCCTTGCCCACTCCTTGCCAGCCCTTTTCCCATCCTCCTGGCATGAAAGGCTGAGCTCAAGCCCAGCCAGCCCCTCAGGGACAAGGGGCTACCCTGAACGCAGGGACCCTTGTCCTGCTTCAAAGCCCCTCCAGCTCTTCTGTTAACTTGTGGAGAACAGGATCATATCTACAGGTGCAACTCAGAAGGGCTACAAGGTCTACAAAAGGAGGCTTTGAGTCTTCCAGTCCTCTTCCTCTGGCTGGAGGTGCTGGTTGTCCACACAGGCCAGGTAGTGTGTCCCTGACAGAGTTCAGCAGAGTCAGTGGGAAGGGCAGATGCTGAGGAGCACATAAGGGAAAAGCAGGGCACAGGAGACAAAGATCCTAAAGCCTTTTCAAGAAACAGCATCTACTTATTAACACAGCCCCACTGGCCTGGTAGCTCTGCTGGCAGCAATTTCTCTGTAAGACCTAAGCTGCATGGGCATCTGGCCTCCTGCTTTCCACCCTTCATAACAAGGCCACTTCCTTCAGTCCTCCCACAAAGATCTGGTGGCATTAAGCCACTAAACACCTTCCAGTGGAGCTTCATGGCCACCGACTCAGCAGAGCTCTCCCAACTCTGCAGAAGAGTAGCCACAAGCTTTCCTCCACCTCTTGTTGCTGCATCTCAGCAGCACCTGAGCAGGCAACGTGGGGCATATCATCCGGCCTGCCCTGCCCATACTGGGTCCAAACACCCATCCTGGGTCCAAACAAGCGATGTAGGACACGTCACCCTGGCTACCCTGCCCATTCTAGGTCCAAACACCCATCCTGGGTCCACACACATCATCTCTTATGTCAAGGACCTTGGTACTTCTATGCTCTATGTGCTGCTCACCGTGGCAAGCTCGTTCTGAGGTGCTGCCCCATGAACACACCAGAAAACCCCCGAATGTGCTTATTATCTTCCACCAGTAACTGCCAGCTTGTGCTCTCTGGCTGCTGAGCCCGAGGGAGCTGCACAAAGCCCTGGTGCAGGGAGGAGACACAGAGACCCTGCAAGGCAGCTGCCATCCTTCAGTTAAATCCCCCAAATCCCAGCTTGTTCGATGTTTTCATCCCTGCCCCTACCCCAGCTGCTTCCCGGGGAGGTTTGGAGAGCAGCAGGCTGGAGCCCAACCGGCGGTGCCTATAAATCACCCCCCAGCACCCCGGGACCGCTGGATTTACACCCACTCCGCAAACCCAGCAGCTGCTGCAGGGGCAGTCCAAGGCGAGGAGAGAAAACAAAGCCAAACCGGGGTTGGGGAGGGGGCAATAAGAAAAGAACAACACTGGGAGCCGGCAGGAAAGCCTGAAAAGATCTGGTTGAACCGCGGGAGGATGAAACCTGCTTTCCTTGCTCTGCCCCCCTCTTCCTTTCTCCTTTGTCCCACCCCTAAAAAACCCGCTGGTTGAAAACAAGGCGTCGTGGGGCAGCAGCGAAATCGCATCTGAGGTTTTTTTTTGGGGGGGGGGGGCTAGGCTGTGTTACTGGGAAAGGACGGGAGCTGCCTCCAAATTCCGACCCACGCCTCCCCTCCGGCCCTGAATGAAAAACAAGCGGCTCCGGAGGCAGAAGGGAGAAGGAAAACATGCCGTTCCCTGCAGCTCCACCAGCTCCTGCTCCTGCGGTGGAGGCCCTGGCCACTTGGCAGCCAGCGGATTGGCCAGGGGTGGGTGGGAAAGGGAGCCCAGTTTGGTGTTACTGGGCAGACTTGGAGATTTTGGGGGGATGAAGGGAGGGGGGGACACGCACACACACGTCCACTCGCGCCTGCGTGGATGTGCACGGGAGGGAGCGTGCACAGGGCTGGTTTTGTGATGCTGGATTCCAGTTCGCCCCCGCCAGCGCGCTGGGACACGGCGTCAGCTGCGCTCTGCCTCATGCTGCTCTTTGGGAGACCGCGATCGGGGGGATGGCAGTGGCAGAGGGGGGGGTCTCCGGCTCTGGGTTGGCGCTGGGCAAAGCGGTGCCCGCCTGAATGTCCCCATTGTGCTGGTGGGGAGGGAGCAGGAAGCGCTGGCATTGACCCTCTGTGCTCCTTGGCACCTTCCCGGCACCCTGCCAGGATGGGGGGACCCCACGAAAGGGGTTCCCTACCGAGGGAGGTGTTGGGGGGAGGAAAGAGGGGGAAAAGTAAGCAAAAATCCCCCCCAAAACCCCACCCCGAACACGGTTGGGAAGTAGAAAACGTTCCCGTGCAGAAAAGGCATTGGAAGGGGAAAGCACAAGCCAGCTCCTTTGTCTGCGGCACCGGGGCATCAGAGATGGCATTTTTATCGGGGAACAGTAAAACAATCCCTCTGCTGCTGACCCCAGAGTGCTGGCTGCATCCCAGAGTCTGGGTCTGCACAGGTGGCTGGTTGAGTGCAGAGCTCACCTGATCCCAGCAGGACGTGCCACCCAGCCCTGAAGCCCACCGTCAGCCTGTGCTCCGCTGCTGGTGCTCTCCCTATTCCTCAGCCCTCCCTTTTCCCTGCCTGCCCACAGGCCAGGTGCCAGGCAGGGGCCACCTGGCTACCCACACCCCTCCTAAGCCTGGGCTCACCTGGATGACATCTCCGTCACCACTGTGGGCTGAGAGAGCCCAGAGCTGCTCAGGACTCCCAGGCAACCTGGCTGCACACAATGAAACCTGAAAACAGGAGACAGAACCTTAAATGGCAGCTGCGAAGGATTTCGTTTTCCTTTTCCCTTAAAACGTGCAAAAGCCAATATATTTCTCTAAGCCAGAGCCCAATAAAAAAGTAAACACTTCTGCCAGTCCCATGGCTCCAGCTGGCCACACCATCCCCCTGGGTAGCCCTGGACAAAGTTTGTGTTGCTGCTGGTGCAGAAGCCAAGGCTCTGAGCATGGAACCAGCAGAGGCTTCTGTCCTCCCCAAAATTTACCTTAATAATCTTAGGAAAAGTGAAAGTGATAGCAGAATAAAGTTTGGAGGAGCATCTACATGACTTCAGGGCTTCGATGCCTTGCCAAGGGGCAACGTGAGCTGGTAGGACCCTCATACTGGACTTCAAGTGACAGGTTGTGGGGCGAGCATCCACTCAGCTCTTTGTGTTTCTTAATTTTGCTTCTTAGGGTGCAAACCCATAACTCCATTGTCCTGTCCTGAGCAGAAGGAATATTAAATAGGCCCACAGGGCTGGCTACCTTGAAAGATGATGGTTGGACTTGATGATCTTGAAGGTCTTTTCCAACCTTGATGATTCTGTGAAAGCAAGCAGGCTCACTCCACATGAACAACAGAACATACACTGGTTCCTGTTTCCAGATCTTTGCATTAAATCACAGGCTTCGGTGCTGGGAAGGGCAGACACCCATTATAGTGGCACCTGCACTCATGGCATCGGCAGGGAATCACCACACATGAGACAATGTGCTCATCTGTCCAGAGCCCAGAACATCAAGTACATGGAGGGCAACTTCACAGAATCATAGAGTGGCCTAGATTGGAAGGGATCTTCAAAGGCCGTCTGGTCCAAGCCCCCTGCAGTGAGCAGGGACACCCTCAACTAGACCAGGTTGCCCAGAGCCTTGTCTAGCCTCACCCTGAGTATCTCCAGGGATGAGGCCTCAACTACCTCCCTGGGCAACCTGGTCCAGTGTTCAACTTCCACATACAGAAGATTAACCAGAGCCCACAACAGCTTCCCAAGGGGCTGTCTCATCCTCCAAGGACTTCACTTACCCATGACACATAAACCCACAGGGCTGCTGCAGGTTAGCCATGGCCACCTAGCAGAGTGAGGCACACTTCTGGTAGCCATCAGAGAGAAGATGATGTAGGTGACAACATCTTGGGGGCCAGCCTGGAAGACACAGCCCTGGGCACCTCTGAAAGCCAAGCCAAGCCCAAGACAAAAGTGTTTGGAGAGCCACGCTCATTAGAGAAGAGAAGGAGGTGATTTTCCACTTGTGTGATGTGAACTTCTATTCACGGTTCCTCATTAGAACTCAAACAACCTGTGGACATGTCCCAACTCTTGGTTGGCACTAGCAGTGTTCCTATCAGCCTGTAATTGTCCATTGGGCAGGTCGCTCGAGGGAAGAAGATAAAAGAAACTCATGCAATTATAAACCAGGTCCTTCCCTGTGTTCAGCCTCAGCTCAGCAGACACTCTCCTGGAGTGACCCAGGACACTGGTGTGGGCCTTTTGCCCTCTTCCCATTCACTCTACAGTCTGGCCAAGGCCAATACTAAGAGAATTTAATTGAAGTTTCTTTCCTGCCACAGCGCTGGTCATTTTGTCTGTTAATTGCAGAACAGAGAGCCTCTCAGCAGAACTGGGTGTCCAGTTGGTCAGTTGTACCCTTTGCAAGCCAAGAGCTGGGGACATGAGCACTGAGCACAAGAACAGCCTTTTGCAGCAGAGGTGAGCAGCCTTCACTGTCATTAGGAGGCAAAAATGAGAAGAACATTTTCTCCTGATGGGAGACTGGGCTCAAGAGACTGTCTCTGCTGTGGTAAACAATGAAGATGGGAGGACAACTATGTCTGATCCTTTCACCCTTGGAGCAACCAGGAAAATGAATTTGGCTTCACTCCTGACATTTTCTGGGGAAAGGATAGAGAGCTGGGAAGAGAGAAATTTAATGAACTGTGACAAGGGCAAGTGCTGAGTCTTGGATCTGGGCAGGAACAACCCCAGGTACCAGTATAGGCTGGGGACTGACCTGTTGGAGAGGAGCATAGGAGAAAGGGACATTGGGGGTCCTGGTGGGCAGCAGGATGACCATGAGCCAGCAGTGTGCTCTTGTGGCCAAGAGGGCCAACAGCATCCTGGGGTGGATCAGAAGGGGGGGGGTTAGCAGATCGAGAGAGGTTCTTCTCCCCCTCTGCTCTGCCCTGGTGAGACCACATCTGGAGTGTTGTGTCCAGTTCTGGTCTGGGCCCCTCAGTTCAAGAGGGATGTGGAGCTGCTGGAGAGAGTCCAGTGTAGAGCAAAGAGGATGGTGAAGGAAGTGGAGCAGCTCCCTTATGAGAGGAGGCTGCGGGAGCTGGGTCTCTTTAGCCTGGAGAAGAGGAGACTCAGGGGTGACCTGATTATGTTTATAAATATGTGAAGGGTGGGTGTCAGGAGGATGGAGCCAGGCTCTTCTCAATGTCATGTAGTGATAGGACAAAGGGCAATGAGTGTCAGCTGGAACATAGGAGGTTCTACATGAATATGAGAAGGAACTTCTTCCCAGTGAGGGTGACAGAGCACTGGAACAGGCTGCCCAGGGGGGTTGTGGAGTTTACAGAAGCATTAAACAAGGGGAGCTCCAGGGGAAACCTCCTTCTGCCTGATGCTTCTTGCAACACGTGCCACAGCCACCTGAGGTGTACTCACTTCCAGACCTACCTTCATCCCACTCTCCAACCACATAATTTTCCTCTTCAAAATCCACTGCAGATCTTGCAGCCTTCCCTGAAGGGCAACAGCTTGGCCTCTTCTTCAGAACCCCATCAGCTGCAGCCAGGACAGGCATCCTCTGCATGGGAGGGTAGGATTTAGTGAAAGGAAATCTTCCGGCTATGGCCCTTCTCTCTCTGAAAACAACCTGAGGCACACACAAAAAAAAAAGCATTCAAGACCATCAAGTCCAACCATCCACCCTACAATGCACAACCACTAACCCATCTCCTGAGACACCCTGGCTGCCTGCTTGTTGAACCCTTTCAGGGATGGTGCCCCCACCCCCTCCCTGGGCAGCCTGTTCCAAGGGCTCCCCACTCTTTCTGGGAAGAAGTTTTTCCTGAGATCCAGTCTGAACCTCCCCTGGCACAACTTGACCCCATTTCTTCTTGCCCAATCACTAGTCCCTAGGGAAAAGAGACCAACACCCACCTCACTCCAACCTCCCTTCAGGTAGCTGTAGAGAGCAGTGAAGTCTCCCCTCAGTCTCCTCTTCTCCAGGCTGAACAGCCCCAGCCCGTTGGCTGGGTCATTGTGGACACCCTATTCCTACAGCATGGAGCAGCGACAGCACAAACCCCACCAAACTCCAGATCTCCCTAGCCAGAACATCACTCACCACAGCAGCCCACCAACACTGGACACCTTACAAGCTTCCCTTGAGCTGTGCCCTCATTAGGCTGATGAGAAACCATCTGCCCACCTAATTGCACCCTTTCCCTACAGAGCAGTAAGCCTGGAGATGCTGCTCCTCCAGAGCACGGACAAGAAGCTGCTGGTAATTAGAGGGATATTTTTATAACCTGTTCTGAGTGCCTTCAATCAAGAGAGTGGATCTAGGCATGCAAGAAGCTGTGAGTGTGTTTGAAGCATGCTGCTCACCCTCCTCACCACTAAACATCCTCATTAGCCCAGAGAGGAAAACCCCAGCTCCTGCCTTCACGCTCGGCAACAGTTATAGCTCAGAATGATTTTGAGGGAACAGAGGAGGTTCCACATCAATATGAGAAGGAACTTCTTCACGGTGAGGGTGACGGAGCACTGGAACAGGCTGCCCGGGGAGGTTGTGGAGTCTCCTTCAGTGGAGAGGTTTAAGACCCACCTGGATGTGTTCCTGTGTGACTTGGTCTAGGTGATCCTGCTGTGGCAGGGGGATTGGACTGGATGATCTTTTGAGGTCCCTTCCAACCCCTGATGATTCTATGATATCTTGGTGTTTCTGCCCTCAAACTAGCTTTCTCTGGAAAAACCACCTATCTGGGCTGTGTTTGTATCTCGGGAAGTCAAGCAGAGGACGACAACAAGCTGGTTAAGGAAAGTTTTCACTTTCAGATGGGCCAGCTCTGCCGTTTGGAAGCCTTTCCCTGTTTCATGTTCTCCTTTCAAGCCAATTCACATGTTTGTGTCTTCACAGCCGCAGCCAGACACTTCTGTGTGGAGCTGTTGTTGGCGTGTGGCACGGAGAGCAACACATACCTCGGGGAAGGAGTCAACGTTTGCTGGAAACAGCCCTGGCTGGGCTCCCTTTCCCCCTCCCTCCATCCAAATGGCCCCCAGCTTTGGAAAAGTTTGCCTCTAACTCTGAACTCGCTTGGCCCCAGCTGCTATAAATAGTCGGAACAAACCCTCCCAGGCCAGATGCCCTGAGTGTTTAGAAGGCTTTGATCCCGAGCTGCTTTTTGGGAGCTCAAGCCTTTTCAGCTCGTGCAGCTTGAGCCCTCAAAGCAGGGCCAGGCAGATCCCACCGGTGGGTGCTGAGCCCCGTGTGCAGACCCCCCAGACACGGCATTGGGCTGAAGCCACCATAGCAGCCTTGAGCCCACAGACCTCCCTGAGGAGGGCAAGCCGAGCTCCTTGCTCCTGACCACCCTGTTTGCTTTCTGTCCCTGTTCTCCTGGCGGCTGAGGGTGCTCGGCTTCTCCCTCCCTCTGGGTGTGCCTGGCTCTTGTGCCTTGGCACCACTCGCCTTGGCCAAAGACGGAAGTGGAAAGACACAAACATCAAGGGATTTAAAAAAACCAACCCCAAAACAAAACAGAAAAAGGGCTGCTCTTGCAGTATTTCCAATCCATCAAGCCCAGAGTAGGAATCCTATGAGAAAGCTGGCTCTCACAAAACCCTGGGGCCAAGAGGTTTGGATAGGCTGCCCCAGGGTTTGCATCGTCCCCACCAAGATCCTGATGGTTTTGGAGGAGCACAGCTCAGCCCCACTGGATGCTGCTGCTGGGAGGAGCGCTCAGCACCCCTAAACCAGCAGCACCCAGGCACACTGCTCCTCAGGCCTCCCCTGCCAAGGCTGGTGTGGCTGCACAGCTCCCTCACAGCTCCCCAGCCCTCACCAAATCCAGCCACCAGCTTGTTCTTCCCATCTGGCCACAAGAAAGGAACCCTGGAAGCCACCCCAGCCCATCCTTCCAGGCTCAGTGCTGCAGCAGGCAGCACCTGCCTCTCCCACCTCTGCATTTCCAATGGATTTTAACATGTGGGCTCAGAGACCCCAGTGCCCTGCCAAGAGCACAGGCAGCTCTGTTTTTGGCCAAAGTTGTTCCTTTTGGGAACAGAAGCTGGCAGTGCCATCGCATGCAGCAGCAGCACAAATAGAATAACTCAGCAGCAGAACCGTGGAGGAGAAGGAACCTCGTGGTGGCCAGCAGGACAGAGGTGCAGCACCAAACTATCATCCCGTCGTGTTGCCACGTCGCTTCAGCAGCAACTGCATTTCCTAAGGGGATTTGCTGGGAAAAGAGTTTCTGGAAGTTTTGTAAAGTTTCTGGAGAAAAGCCTTGTGCTTTTCCCCAGTCATCAATCACTTGAGCAACCTCCACCTGAAACTCTGGGGAGCATTTCAGACCCCAACCCCAGCAGCAAGCCATTGCTCCCTGCCTTCTCAGCTGGCCCTGCAGCAGGCTGGCAGGGGTGAAATGGGTGGGAGTTACAGAATCACAGAATGCCAGAATTACTGAGGGTGGAAGAAACTTCTGAGACCATCCAGCCCAGCCCAGCCCCTAACATCACCACATCGCCCAGACCAGGCCACTAAGGGCCACATCCAGCCTGTCCTTAAACACCTCCAGGGATGGGGACTCCACCACTGCCTTGGGCAGTCCATTCCAGTGTCTGATCACCCGTTCCAGAAGGAAGGGCTTCCTAACATCCAGCCTAACCTTCCCCTGGCAGCTTCAGGCTTCCTGGGAGAAGAGCTTGACCCCCCACTGACTACAACCTCCCTTCAGGTAGCTGTAGAGAAGGAGTCTCCTCCAGGCTAAACACCCCCAGCCTCTCCTCATCAGACTGTCCCTCTAGTCCCTTCACCAGTGTTGCTGCTCTCCTCCAGACCCAACAGAGGAGCTGGCCTGGGCTCGGGCTGGAGAGTCTCTGAGGGGGCCAGCAGAGTATGGTGTTGGCAAAGGGCTGAGGTCAGCCCCACCGCCCTCCGTCTCCAACAGGCATCGACACTGGTGCAGAAAAGCCTGGACATTACTCCTTAGAGGAAGTTATAAATAAAGCAGCCCAGCTTTCAGGGAGCAGTACGACCCTCCTCAGAGAGCCCCTTACAGAAAGAACCATGACAGGAGACCTTCCCCACCCCACTGCATCCCATAGTGGTCAGATGGACCTTTGTCCAGCCACCTGGGACTGTGCCCCTTGGGGGGCAGACCGGCCACAGCAAAACGCTTGCAGGGGGCACCCAGCCCAGCTAGTGTCTGCGTGGTGCCAGCCTGATGTCACCTGTCCTCTACCTTTGGTTCTCTGAGGCCACGAGAGCCACCACCTGAGTCCTCACCCACGCCACAGTGCAACTATAAAGTGGCCACAAAAGTGGCTGCAGCACCCAGAACCCCTCACGCTGTGGGCTCCCAGCGCCTCCCTGCATCCCAGGCCGTGGCAACGGGGCTGAGGTGGCTGCTCCCCAGGATGCACACGGCAGGGGGAACAGGCCACCCCACGGGGAGTCTGGCAACTCACCGCCTCGGAGGCGAGGGCTGGCTCCACGCTTTGTTTTATGTCCTGTTTATCCTGCCGAGAGAAACAGAGGAGTTCAGTGTGCAGGAATCTCGTGCCCTCACCCCGCTCCCCCGCCGCACGAAAGCTGCTGAGCAAACAGGAGAAAATCAAAGGCGATTGCGCCCCGCTGGGTTTCCGCACCGCTGGCCCGGCTGCCAGCTCTTACATAAGCTGCCGGCACGGCCCGGTGCTGCGCGCGGGGCTTTTCTTCTCTAAACCGGGCACCTGCCCCAGCAGAGCCTCGCTGGGACCCTGCAACTGGGCTACTCCTTCCACAGCTTGGGCAGAGCCCCCTCCCCTCTCTTTGCCAGCCTTGGCTGCGAGCCCTGGGCAGCCCCTCGATGTATAACCATGGAGCTGATTCATGGCGTGGTGGGTGACAGCCGTAGCTCTTCCCATGGCTCCCAGACTCATCCTTACACCATCTCATCCCATCCCCTTAAAACTTCAGCACTGGGGCCTGACAGATAGGACAAGAAGGTGCTTCGGCCCAAATTTGAGCTCTGTAACATCAGACCTCACTTCTGTCTCTACTTTGTACCCAGAGCATCACAGAGATGGTCATAAGAGGTTCCTCACTTGGTGCGTGTCCTCTCCACCAAGCATTACTTGAAGCACCAGGGCAAGCTCTGTTTTCTGCGAGGGCATCTTGATCCTGTAGTCTCTGGCCATCAGCCAGTCCCCAAACAAATACCCTGCATGGGTTATGAGGAGTCCTTCCCCCATCTCTCCTGGGCAAGATCTCAGCAGAACAGGAATGAAAACACTGTGGACATAAAAACACTCCAGAAAGAATAGTCAACCCTCTACGAAGCTGCCAGTCACCATCAGGTGTGGACTCACCTTCCTCTCCAACACAAGTCTGATCTGGCAAAGATCAATGATCCAATGAGATTGATCTCACCTGAGATCAATCACAGCTGCCAAAGGAGGAAAAGGTGGAACAAAGTCACCTTCTCTTTCCATTCCTATCCTGGTTTTGCTTGCTTTGTTTGCCTTTCCCCATGGGGAAGTGAGGAAAGCAAACTTTCACACTTTGAGAGGTCACTGGGAGCAGAAGCAGTGTTCAAGAGCCACCCAGCCTTACCAGTACCCTGAACCTTCCCCAGACCATTGCTTGAGCATCTCCATCCACCACCACCCAGATCTGCCATCCAACAGCCCCTGGCAGTGCTCTACCATGCAAAATCATAGAACATTAGGGATTGGAAGGGACCTCAAAAGATCATCTAGTCCAATCCCCTGACATAGCAGGATCACCTAGACCAAGTCGCACAGAAACACATCCAGGTCTCTGGCTTGTGCTCTGCTTCGTCATTTCTGACTTAATAAAGAAGGACCAAAATGCCACTTTCTTGGGCTTCACCATCATTCACACCTAACCCCACAGCAGCCCAGCTCACCTGCCCACTCCTTCAGCAGGGAACTCCTCACCTTACAGCATGCACAGAGGCGGGATCGGATCCTCGGAGCTGCGGCAGGACCAGGCAAATGCTGGCTTGGCTACCTCTCTTTAGGCTACATCTTGCAAACAGAAGGGCTGGAAACAATTTTGCTCTAATTGCTTTTTAAAATGCAGCCAGCAGATGGTTTGGTAACCCAAATTCATGACTCTTTCCACAGCTCCAGGCTGCTGGCTTGGAAACCAAACCCAAGAACAACACAGGTAGTGCACGACCCATCCTGCCTGTTTGACCAAGCTGCTGGCCATGACGCCCAAGAGAGGACTGCCCAGGCCGCTCTAGAGGGACATCTCAAGGCTACCAGGCTGCTGTTGCTGCCTGTCCTGTCTGCAGTCCCCAGCCATCAGCACCAGCAGAAAGTTGTCTCCATCTTTGGCTGTTGGTCTCAGCATTAGAACTAGCCACATGGCACTTGGGCAATCCTGGGCTAGCAAGGACATGAAGCAGACTGGCCTCTGCTCCCAAGTGGTGTTTTTGGTTGGAGGAGCTCTAGGCAATGCATCTCCTGAAGAACACTTGCTGAGCACAGGACAGCTCAGCACAGGACAGTAAGGGGCAATTTACACCACAGCCTGTGGTGTCAGGGCCACCATGCTCAGAAACACCCTGGTAAGCCTGGACAGCCCCCCAGAGTGTATAACGTGGTCTGTGGCTTCCCTGGAGAGCATGGCATGGCCTCTCCAGGACACGGAAGGGACATGTCCTGCCACGCATCCCTTTGTCACTTGGTCCTTGGGTGCTGCTTCCATGGATCAGAGACCGTCTGATCTTCTGAAAGGCTCATGGCTCAGCAAGCAGAGTCCTTTTCTTGCTGGCTCTCACTCTAGAGAGAGTGACTTCTCACTAGTCACTTCATCTCCATGGCAGTCACAGGGTTGCTGGGCCAGCATCCTCAGTGTCTCCAAGCCCATCAGACTGGGAACGGGGACTGACAGGGCTACAGCCTGTGCTCTAGGGCAGAGTAACAGTGCAGTAGAGCAACACATCCAGCCTGATCCTCCTGACCCGAGTGGTTCAGAGGAGCCACGCCGTGTTCACATTCTTCACCTGCAGCCCCCACCTCTCTACATGCTCAGCACCCCACAGGACCCACCGCAGAGCTCTGCACCCACTCCGGTCCCATCACAGCGCTGAGGAGTTAAGGGCTGCTCTGAGAAGCTTGGAAGCGTCTGGTGAAGCAGCCTTGTTTTTCTGTTACAGAAGTGATTTGAAATTCTTGGAAGGCAATCAGGAAAGTACAAAGTATTCCAGCTCAGGACAGCCTGGGACTCATTCCTTGGAGGCACAATGGTTGTTTACTCAATCCCTCGTACATTAATATCTAAAAATCCACGAGTCCAGCTGTAAACAAGAAGGACCAGCTTCGCAGTGCCGTCTACTTCAGAGCAGCAGCTCCAGCCCCAACGCTGATTTAGCTCCTCTAACCTTGCTGTGGGAGGGTCAGGCTCTTGCAAAATTATGGGAAACATTTCAAGCTCACTTATGTCTGGTTTTGAAACGCATCCCTCTGAAAGCCAAGGCCAAAGACAGGCTATTTCAAACCGACCTCGAAGAGCACGGAAGAGCTGTCTGTGCCAGCGCCGTCCTCTGGCTCAGCAGCAAATGAGGAAAAAGCCGGACGTTTGTGCTGGAAGGTGGTAGAAGATTCTAACACTTGAGAGGGAAGGTCCCCGGGGTAATCTCCTCAGGGGATGAGTGGACACAGTATAACCCAAACCCAGCCTGTTTCCAAGACAAAGTACAATGAGTTTCTGAAGGTGTTCATACCAGTGGGTTGCCTGTGGTGAGCAGTGGTCTCATCTGCAGCCCAGAGACTCTGAGCTCAACAGCCCAGGACTATTCCCAGTGCTTCAGCTCTGAAACCCCATCCTGACAGCAAGCTGGTGAGCCCAGATTTCTCCTCAAAGGCACTGTGGGAGAAGAGCCTTCAGGACAGGCATGGCCTGGAGCTCAACAGAACCTACCTTCCTTTCCATCTTTGCTGACTGGCCCTTCTCATGGCTGGTCTATGCAGCCTTGAGCATCTCAGCTGATGCAGCTCTCAGATCTTGCTCCCTTTTGGGGCTGATGCTTGCAGGAGGGAGCAAGCCAAGACTGTGTCTCCAGGAGGTTCATGGGGACATTCACAGCTAGGTTGGCAGCAGTTCCTGGCTCCTTTACAGTCCCACATAAACACAGTGCTGCTTCAGGCTCCATCATGCCAGCGAGCGTGGTTTTAGCTCATCTTTCTCATCTCTCTTGAGCAACAGCTGTGTGTTGAGGTAGCTTCAGCAAGAGGAGATCCATCGCTCTTGCTTGCTGAGTCAGAGCTGCTCAGTCAGCTCCATCCTAAAGCTTTTTCACACTTGTGCAGAACTCAGACGCCTCCACACAAGCTCTTTCTCCTCACCCACTTGGAGCAAGAAGTCAGAGCACTTTCATGGGTGATGAGGGCTGTGTGTGAAACCCCAGCTGCTTTTTCTGGGGCAGAGCCTCAGACCGTGAAGCAGCACACTGATACTAATCTCAAGAAAGTGGTGCAAGAGGAGGAAAGAGCTTCCACGAGCAGGAGGTTCACGTATCTTTATCTTGGCTGATGTCAAAGGTCAATAGCTGAGATTGCAGCATCTTGAAAAGCCTCCACGCAATTTATCTCCCGAGGACATCAACAAGTTTGGAAAATCACCTTCACTCTCTTGATAAAGGTTTCAGTGAACGAACTCCAAGGCAGCTTCCAAGAGGCAATCAGCCCTGCCAGCTAGAAATACATCAGCTCACTTCGGAGTGAAGCCTTTGGCTTGCTGGAGCCACACACACCTCCTGGAGATGCACAAACTGCTGTCCTCTTGTGGTTCATCAGTTCTAACTTCTGCCCTGCAGAAACCAGCCTCACAGGTAGGGTGTGCGGAGTAGTCATCCAGGGTCATCTCCATTTCAGCCAGTGAAGAAACTAGAGATGAACTCTCTTCCTGCCCCATAAAAGATGGCAGGACACACTATTCAAGAAAGTCCATGAGTCTTCAGCCAAAGAGACCTCCAACTAAGAAGTCACGACTGCACCCAAACCTGCAGTGCTGCAGCCATGCAGGGGGTAGTGTCTGGCTCCCCTTTCACTCCAGCTGGCAGCTACTTTCATGTTTACCATGGGAACATCCCCTTTGGGACATTTTTCTCTTTGCACACAATCAAAGGATGAGGCCAAACCCTGTCTCCAAACACTGGCCCCTAGCCCACCTCACCAAGTAGGACACGATCTGCACCAGTCCTGGCTGGGACGATGCTGGTGCCACTTAGGTTGATAAATGCCGGGCTCAGATGACAAAAAGCCCATCAGACTGCCTCAGGCTGTGGTAGGAACGGCTCCTTCGGCTCCCTGCCGGGGCTGGGGGGACCATTCTGCAGCCTTCAGGCTGGGTGGAAGCTCCTCCCTGACCACCTGTGGTGACTGCAGCAGAGCTTGAAGCCAAACAGCTTTAACGGCGTCACCGGCGCAGTTCCCAAGCGCTCGCCCATCCTGCTGGTCAGCCAGTCCACCTCCGAAAGCAGCTCCCTGTTTGTGTTGGATGACCTCCTGCCAGGCCAGAGCTTTCCACAGAGCGCTGTTTCCTGCCGTTTGATCTCAGTCTGCCCATCATTTCACCTAGTGCCTCCCAGTTTCCTTTGTCAGCCCCAGTCTTTCCAGCAGGGACACAGCTCCGCAGCCCAGGGCTCTTTGGCAGGGACCTGGGGGACAGGTCAGTGAGCAGAAACGGCTTGTCCAGGCTTCCTCTGCCCCTGGAGCTGGAGAGGTAGGCAGTGCCTTCTCGCTCTTCCCAGGTGGAACAAGTGTGGACATGAAGTGCCCTCTGCTGATCGGGCCATGGGGAGACACAGGAGAGGGCAGCCTGCAGAGCTCAGCAACTCTGCAAACCTCTCGACGGGCAGCAGACCCTGCAGCATCCCTGCTTGCTCTTCCTGGCAAGCACTCTGCTGATAGATTGCCATAAACCACAGCTCTTAGCTGGTAGCTGCGGAGAGGTGGGGGTCGGTCTCTACTCCCAAGTCAACAGCGATAGAACAAGAGGAAATTACCTCAAGTTGTGCCAGAGGAGGATTAGAGTTGACATCAGGAAAAAAATTCTTCCCTGATAGTGTGGTCAGGGGTGGAACAGGCTGCCCAGTGATGAGGGGAGTAACTGTCACTAGAAGGGTTCAAAAACTGAGTAGATGTGGCCCTGGGGAACAGGGTTTAGTAGGCAGGGTGGGGTTGGGGTGATCTTGGAGGTTTCTTCCAACATTAATGATTCTGTGATTCTCTTGAGCAGCAGTTCAAGAAGCCAAGCTGGTACAAGAGAGCCAAGGGGTCCCATAAGCCAAGTCCACACCTGCAGGCTATGGGAAGGCAGACAGAGACTTAAGGCCAAGGAGCCAGCAAGGGGTACAAAATAAGGTTCCCTTTCCCCTTGAACAGCAGCTCCTTATCCCAAGAGAAATGTGCTGGTTTGTCTTGCTGAGGCCCTGCTGGTGTGATGGACCTGGACTGCTCCAGTACAGAGGAAGCTGAGAGCTTGACAAAGCCCCCTGCCCACAGCCTTGGACTTCCACCATCACATTGGAGCTGCTTGTGAAGCAGCAACCAGCCATGGGGCTGGCAAGACACCCATGGCTCACACTGGGAGAAACCACTTTGCTTTCATCTCTTCCTTCACCCCGTCAAACTATCTACATCCCAAGTGTGAAGAACGTCAATTGAGGCTTGAAGGCCACAATACAGGTGGCAAAGTCCACTCCTAGTTAATAAGATTCACTTTAAGAGATAAGGCTTTCTGGAGAACCATTGAGGTTTATAACACTGGCAGCTATCTGAGCCCCAGCAGGTTTACGTGGCAGCAGCCATGTCCAGCTCGATAGTCATCTCCTGCTCCTAGACTGACATCTGGTCCTTCCCCTGACTGCAAAGACTGCATATTCCTTATCTCTACCACAGGGGAAGGTCACCAGCAAAATGCAATGCATTCAAGTTTTGATTGCTCTCCCCCACCATTAATTCATCCAGGACCACCAGGTGATCAGGCATGAAGCTAGCGGAGAAAGATCTTCCTCAGTTTGCCACTTAATTCCAAGACAGGGTTTTCCTCCTCATTTTTAGCCAATAGCTTTTCTGGTGCTATCAGTCCCCTTCTCTGGGCACCCACATCCCCCCTCTGCTTGTTCCATCCCACATTTACTATCTGGGCAGAGACAAGCTCTGTGTGTACTTCAGTCCCCTTGGTGCTCCTCCAACTGAGACAAGAGCTAACATGAAAAACCAAGGCCCCCTCTGTAAACCAAAGCATAATCTCAGAGGGGAGGAGCACATGGAATCAGACACAGCGTCAGTGCAGAGTGCAGCTTGAAAACCCCAGCATCTCTCTCAGCATCACTGCCTCACCAGCATCACTTGCACATTTCATGGACGAATCAGCTCAGGATGCTCCTCCTTCTGCCAGAAGGCAGCCACCGCTGCAGCAGAGCCTGGCTGCTGTCTAAAGGACGACAACAATGCCATGGTTTGGGTACATGCAGAAGGACACAGCCACACAGACTTCACTGGGAGGAAGAAATGAGGCTCAAGTCACGCAGACTTGATGCCTTCTGGCATAAAGCCTTCATTTTCTTAAGGAGCATCCTACAACCAGCACCTCCCGAGGTACCCACATCCTTTAGCATGGAGCTGAGGGTTGGTGTCAGAGGCACCACAAAGACCCTTCCCTGTTTCCATGACCAAACTGTGATGGTGGCCAGAACGTGCTGAGAGTGCATAGCTGGTATCACTGGATTGCACCTAATCAGGAGATACCCAGCCAGGAGAACCACCACTAACCCTCAGCATACAGTACCTTCTCCTTATCTCACACCCGCTGTAAAGCACTGGCAGGAGAAGTGCTGAATCAGGAGGGCTCAGCTGGAAGAACTTGGTTTCTAGCACTGCCATGGCCCTGGGCTGATTCCAAGTTTCCCACTTGGGAGGGAGGATGGACCCAGCGTGTGTGGTTCAGCTCCTTGTTCCCTGGGGAACAGCTTGTCCTGCACCAAGAATATGTGTCATGGAGTCATGCAATGGAGAGACCAAGAGAAACCACAGGACACCTTCTGACAACTCAAAATCACCCTAAGTGCCTTCTGGCCTCTCCTTCACAGGCTTGTGATGAGGTGCCTTGGCTGCTGTTACTTGCAGTGGCAGCACCCAGGAGCTCCCAGCTGCACCCATGGCTGATGCCCTGTTCCCTGTACCACCTGATGGGGAAGTCAGCAAAACCCACGGCCACTCCTGAGGAGCCCGAGCAGGCAAACAGCCCCCATTTCCCTGAGCTCAGCAGCCTTGCCCGATAAAGGACGGGATGAGGCAGCTCGGAGAAAGAGGAAATGCACTCAGCACTGGCTCTGCTCCCATCAGATACAGACTGCACAAAGTCCCTGAGGTACAGCTCTGCCGTGGCCCCGTGGCCTTGGGATGCAGCATGCAACCAGGCCAGTGGTGACAGCTGCAGGGACCAGCCTGACTTTCTATCCAACCAGGGTTGAAGGGCACAGGAGGGGTCCTTGAGCACTGGGGGGAGGCCATCTGAACCCCCACCACTCCCGAAAAACACCCAGAGGTGAGCTGGACCCTGCCAAAGCTCATGTCCTGGCCGTGCCAAGCCTTTCCCGAGGGTCAGCCTTGGGGGCAGCTTCACCTCACTGCTAAAACTAACATCCAGCCAGCACCACAGTGTCTCCAGTACCCATTCACAGGCACCTTCCCTGCCTTGGTTTCCCCAGCTAGCCAAATCACAACCTCCAGGGCCAGGCAAGAGCCAGCCTGGGCTATTTTATATCTTGGGGCCACCAGCCCAGTGTGGGCAGTGTCACAGCAGCCTGAGCCAGGCGGGATGGGAGGGCAGCTGTCTCCTTGCTCAGCTGTCCTGCCTGGGTGGCCGTGGGAAGCAGAGAGTCAGGCTAGCCCAGGGGCAAGGAGCATCTCCATCAGGCACCCAAGGCTGCTGCCAGCTCTCGCTGCGCTGCCCAGGAGGTCACTTTGTCTGCAGGTTGTCAGCACAGCAAGTGTCTACCTGCACCCCTGCCTGCGGCTCTCGCAGGGTGACATTGCCATCTGCTGCCTGCTGCTTGTCAGGACATGCCAGCCTGCCTCTGCCACCCAGGGCTGCACCACCCAGCTTGCAGGGGGCTGTCCTTGCAGGGACCCGAGTGCCTCAGGCTCGGGGCAGCATCCATGCCACCATGATCTCACAGAGTTGCCCCACTGAGAGCTCACGGCTCCAGCCCAGCAGCACAAATCCCACCAAACACTTCTAGGTCTGCCCTGCTCAAGAGCAGTGTTTGTGGCCAGGATGCTCATTTGCTGCTAGTGAACATGCAATCAGCAGCAGCACCGACTCCCAAACCAGGACCATCTCCCCTACTGAAGCTCAGCTTTGCAAGCACCAGCCTCACTGCTCTGAGCTGCTGTGAAGCAAGACCCTGGCACCCAGCACTGCCCTCGGCTCTGCTGGTGACTCACCTGATGAGTGGGAACAAACACCTCCAGATCTTCTGCTTCAGGTTCTTCAGCTGGAAACAGAAAGATGATATTTTTTTAACAGCCATACCAAGAGACACTCACTTATTTTATACTCTAAAGCACCTATATATTGTTCTACAGCTTGGCATGGAAGTTGCCATCAAAGGGAGGAGAAGAGTAGTAATTATCTGCGGTTCAGAAGTTTAGCCTTTAGAAAAGGAATTGGGTTTCTAGCTATACCTGCTAAATGCTTCTAAACTGATCTTTTCTAAAAGGCTGTGCAGTTTAGAATTGAGGTTGCCCACCTGGAACAGGAGGCTTACACAAGTAGGCTGGGTTTATAGGTCACAGACGAAAGCTGATCTTCAAGAGGGACAGGGACCTGAAAGATAGCATGAGAACACATTGCTGGAGGTCACCAATGGTGAAAACAGTAGAAGTGGGGATCCCAGTTAGTTACTTACAAGATCATAGAATCATAGGATCATTAGGGATCGGAAGGGACCTCGAAAGATCATCTAGCCCAGGCCCCCTGACACAGCAGGATCACCTAGACCAAGTCAAACAGGAACAGGTGGGTCTTAAACGTCTCCAGAAAAGGAGATTCCACAACCACCCTGGACAGCCTGTTCCAGTGCTCTGTCACCCTCACTGTGAAGAAGTTCCTTCTCATATTGATGTGGAACCTCCTATGTTCCAGCTGACACCCATTGCCCCTCATCCTATCCCTAGATGACACCGAGTAGAGCCTGGATCCATCCTTCTGACACCCACCCTTCAAATATTTATAGACATGAATGAGGACACCCTTCAGTCTCCTCTTCTCCAAGCTCCCTCAGCCTCTTCTCATAAGGGAGGTGCTCCACTTCCTTCATCATTCTCGTTGCCCTACTCCCTCCAGCAGCTCCACATCCTTCTTGAACTGAGGAGCCCAGAACAGGACACAGGACTCCAGATGTGGTCTCACCAGATGAGATGTTGAGGACCATCCCCAAAGCTTGCCTCAACAGTCAATTAGAGTCATCACACCATGACGTGACATCTGCAGGTGTCCAAATGACTCTTGATCTGAACTTATAAGTCCAGCAGATCTTCTGTAGGAAACTGCAGACAACATTATTTCTTGCATGCATGGGTAGAGAGTGCTGGGGTTGGGGGGAGTGAGTGTCAACTGCTGGCTGATTCGAGATGGGGGAGGCAGACAGTGGGAACTGTGTTGCAGGAGGTAGGAAGTGGTTAGATGTGAGAGATTCCTGACCTGCAGTGAAGGCTGAGGAGAGCTCTGGTGAGAACAGATGTGGTCCTCACTATCGATTCCCAGTTTATATTTGAACAGTTGGACCCACTAAAGTGCTAAACTGCTAAAATACAGGGTACCTGGGGGCCAGCCAAGCCCAGCAGGCTGGTGGCTCTGCTTTGAAGTCCACTGGTAAGATCTGAGACAATCAAGTGCCGAGCAACAGACTCAAAAAGAAAAGTTATCCAAGATGTGGGATTCTGTCCCTGGATCATGGAGATTTGCTCTGTAAATTGGCTGCCATGACAGAAGTTGGAAGCAAGGACCTATGGAACTTCCCTGACTCAGTAGTCAGGGGTTGAACCAGGCTGTCCAGGGACTTGCTATCCCTGCAGGGGTTCAAAAAACAAGTAGATGTGGCCCTGGGAAACAGGGTTGAGTGGGAAGGGTGGAGCTGGTTGACAGTTGGACTGGATGATTTTGATCTTCCAACCTTAACGATTCTATGATTCTACGAATGGAGCAGGGACATCAGTAGTAAAATCAAGACAAAATAAAACCCAATTTTAAGGTGTTTCTCAGCTCCAAGCAGAAAATGCTTTTCTGTGTGGGGATGGATGTGTTTCCTCTTCCTGACACTGAGCAGCCGCCCAATGGGTGCATCTGCCACCTCCTCTTCAGCACTGCAGTGGAGCAATGTTCACACTCCAGGGTGCTGAGTGTGAGCTGAGATTCTCTGACGTATCTGAGCTCACATTCTCTGCCCATGTGGGCTCAGAACATGGGGCCTGCCCAGCAGCTGCCCTGGATGTACCACAGCCCCAGTACCATTTCAGCACAGACCCCCAGCAGCTGGCCTTGGAGACCCCCCAAAAGTGGGGACAACTATGCCAGAAGTGTCCAGGAACACTGCTAGAGCTGCCCCATCCTGATGGTCCACAGGGCTGAGGGTTTCCCAAGACAGCCCTGTGGGAGCCCAGCCAGGATGCTCCCTCCTTGGAGCCTGTAATGTGGGTACCCACCTGCCTTTGTGCCTCTGACAGCTCCTGTAATGGGCCCGAGAGCATCTTGGACAGGCTATTATTTGAGCTTCCTCCCACCATCACCTCTTCGCGGGCAGGCAGCTCGTTTTTTATCTCATAACCTACATTTGTAACCGCAGAAAATGCAGGCTGGGTCTCAGCTCAGCCCAAGGGCTGGAGGGTAAAAAGGACTTCACAAAGAAAGGAAAAGCAAAGGCACTTATCCGCCTGCTACAGATTTTGTGACATCTTTTCCTTCTGACGCCGGTGTTTTCTCGCCCAGGCTGTGTGACTTGTGCTTTCCTAATATATGGCATCTCATAAGGCTTTTTCTTGGCTTCATCTTGGGCACAGATCTCTGCCTCAGGAAGGAAACAACCCAGGAGAACATGTTAGCCAAGCAGGGAGGACAGTGTGTTGTGTTTTCCCCTGACAACATTTGATCCCCTATTTCCAGAGCCTGGAGGAGAGAGCTGCACTCATCAACACTACCTTTTTCTTCTGCAGCATTTATTTTAGGCTGGCTGGGCAGGCAAAGAGAAGTGGCATCACTACCCCAAAGCACCATGCATGGCTGGAAGGGGACCAAAGCAATGCCAGGGTCACCATGGGACCAGGCCAGTCTGGCCCTAGTTCTGGCAACCTGTGCTAGAGCTCCAGTCCTGCTCCCTGCAGCTTGTGAACAAGCTTCACCTGGCCCCAGAGATGATGCTCCTCTCACCACAACGAGCCAAACTTGCCTCCAACTTCTGCAGATCCCTTCCCACGACTTTCTCTTGCCCTCTGGCTTCGACATCATCCCTGGCTTATGCTCAGCAGCAGTTTCCCTATGGGTCAAGTCCTAGCCCTACTCCTCAACCCAAGCTAAACCCCTCTGCTTTACAGAGGTGCTGCAAAGACCCAGCAAATGCTTTTTCCTGATGTGATGGAGTTTGCTCCTGTGCAACAGGAGGCAACATGGGAAGAAGCATAGGAATAAAACTAGTGGGATCTCAGGCCGTGGGGATCAGGGATGTTCATGTATGGAGGATCCTGTTAGAGAAGCCAGTTCATCTGCAACACACAAAGGTTTAAACCCCGAGGAGAGCAGCAGTGCCCTGCAGGAGCAGTCTACTCACAGGTGCTCATGTACACCAGCACTCAGCAGCAATCTTGTGGCCCACTTGGCTCTGACTCCAGAGAGAAACAGCTTTGCATGTCTGTGGGCACCACAACATTAATTTCTTTGAAGTATTAGATCCAGAGACATCTCTGAGACATGTGCTGTTATTTACTGCATAGAAGAAAGGAAACCCAGAAGAAAGGAGCATCCAGGCATCAGGCAACGGGATGGTGATGGCTTTGACATGCATCCACCTGGCAGGTGGTTCTTTGTTTGGTTTCATCCTCAAGATGCTCCAAGTGTAGCTCCAAGTGTAGTTGAAGGCAGGGGAAAAGCACCCAGTGAGCACTGCCAGGACTCTCTCTGCTTTGTGGAAGCAGGTTTGTGGTCGTGGTGTAGGAGCAGTGCTAGGTCTCTGCAGCAGGCTGGGCAGCCCGTATGCCTCTGTCCTGGGGAGCAAAGATATAGGTAAAAGCAGAGTTAGCACTTCACACTGCCCTCCTCCCAGGCCTGCAGCACTGTCTTGGGTTGAAAACCCCAAATACATTTCAACCAAGTACAGGGCATCTGGTCTGCTGAGCCACCCCAGTGGGCTGACAGGCAGCTTTCCCACCCTCCCCATCACATCAAGCCAAGAAGATGTCCTTGGTTTCTCACCCCCTTGCTATTTTTATTTCTCTGGAAGTGCCCTATCTGGCCAAGTGACCTTTATTAAGAACATTTGATTATTTTTTAATAGTGCATGCAGTATTATTCTGCATTAACATTCTCTGCTGGAGCCTCCAGCAATGGGAGAAGCAGCTACCGCTCACCTGGCCACTTAACATGGGAGCTCCTCAGCCATCAAGAGAGACAGCCACAGGATCTGAAACCTGGCAGAGCATCAGGGCCTCTGCTGCAGGAAAATGAAGACAACTGCTCCAGCCATGTCACCCTGACAGTAAAAATGGCTGTTCTCAGGTCCCCTATAGCTGAAGCAATTAAAATAAAATTATACTGACATTTCTAACTTGCACTGCAAGAAAGATGTGCAGGAGTGAAATAATTAAAGAGTTACTGCTGGGAACATCCTGTTTGCACCAGTCCGTTGTGAAGAACAAAAGGGCAAGAAGTACTTTTGGCTTCCTTTTTTTTCTCCTTTCTGTCTTGATAATTAACTGCTGATTATTGCTGCCTCCCCAAATGCCAGGAGCCAAGGGCTTCCCAGATGAGACTGAGGTGTCTAATGGTCAGTACCTGGTTTATCCAGCCTCACTTGGTGACAGACAGTGCTTTGCCAGCCGGATCTCCCTGCTAGTCACTCACAGGAAGGGTTCAGAGCTTCATGTTCTGATCTGAGCAGTTGCCTCAGAGGTCATGACAAAGCTGCAGTCCCATCCCTTACTGTCTCCTACTGCCCAGCATCATTTGCTTCTCCACCATTTTTACACATCCATTTGGCACAACCTCCTGTGGAAAACACCACTCCCACGAGGCAGGGGCTGGTTCTGCAGCAGGGAATTTACAGCTGGGCTGTGCTCCAGTTGTGTTAAAAGAGCAGTAAGTCTGGCAGGGAGTAAACCCCTTGGCTTTACACCTTCGGAGGAGCTGGGGACGGCTAGGTCCAGATCCTGAGCGATACCCAATTTCACACTGAGTCCAATAACTAGGTCAGAATCACTCGACAGTACCAGCACTATGAGTCCATATAACTGGGATGCACTCGACAGTGTGTCCTGTTCTCATCTAGCCACAACTATGGACTCGCACGGCGTCCAGTGAGAAATGGCGAGGCCAGTTTACGGGAACCGGAGTAATTTACTAGAGCAACAGATTTACAGGTTCTTCATGGATGGTTGGTGATGAGCACTGTGTGCAAAATATGCATACACAAATGTTAAAATTACCAAAGTAACTCTACAGAGATTTGTAAAGTTCTCAAGAAGGTTTCTATCTCACCCAAAGACGTCCCTATGGGGGAAAGAAGAAGGTCCCAGCCCATTGACTGATTCCCAGGAGTCAGAGGTCCACGAATCTTCCCTGACTTGTTCAAGATGGTATCTTTTCCCTCCCAATTCCCCTTTTTCCTGGGCTATTTTTATATTATTTTTTGTCTTCAAGGTGGAGCTTGAGTGGCTCTAGTCATAGATATTTTTGTTTCTGATTGGTATAAAATTCTCTTGCTTTGCTTTTAAAGATATAGACTTCAAAATTTAGGATGCACACTCAGTAAGGGGGGTTCACCTCTTGGAGGTGGGTAGGTTCTGGGGTGGAGGTGTGTTTTGGTATTATAATGACATTATAATGAGCCAAGTTTGCACAAGGCCCCTCATGGGCCAGTCCCTTTCAGTCACTGCTCTTTTAACCTTGCAGAAGCCCAGTTACCAGTTAGTAACTTCTCAAGCATCACACACAGCTGGGATCACCCAAATAAAAATGTTGTTTGCCTTTCTATTTCCAGTACACTACACCAGTGAAATGCCACTCATTTGCTGTTCAGCTGCTGAAATCCTGGCCCCTGCTCGTTTTCAGTCCAAGCTGGAAAACCGCAGCGGGGCTCCTTCTGTCAACAGAAACTTTACAAGATCGCAGGCAGACCATCACGAGATGAAGCCTCACTTCAACAAAAAGCTGCCTGCTCCAGAGATTTCACCGCCCTTTGTTCAGATTAATTGACAAGTGATGGATTGCTTAGTGCTCCCTGTTTACATCAGAAGTTTCTGCTGCAGCCTGCTGCAGGCTCCTCCATGGCAAATCGTGTTGGGAGGAGGATGGTTTGCAGAGCAGCAGAACGACTGTCAGCAGCAGCTTTTCCTTTGTGCAAGGTGCTCTATCTACATTCCATAAGCGCAGGTGTATTTGCCAAGCCACACTTGTGTTAACAAAGTAAGAAAACAGTACTGGAGTTGCCAAGGACTGCTGGATAATTCCATGTCAGCGAGGGCCATGAGTCTGCAGTGCTGGAGCCTTTCTAACTTCTTGGCTATTCTGAACAAAGAAGAACCACTTCTGCTGGAGCCACTCATTGCAAAACCCCTCCAATGAAGCGAAGCTGTGGAACTGATGTATTTACTCACCATCTCTCTTCCAGTTTCAGCTGGGTATCCTGACTGGCTATGTCTGCTGTAGGCAATCAGCCACTCAGGCTGCCACTGCGAGAATGTCAGAACCTGGAAGAGATTTCCAAACCTTTATATTAAAACTGTAAAGCACAGGAGTGATGATGTCTGGCTAAAATTAAGCTCCAAGGTATTTCCTGTAGCTCACAGAGGAGTTAGTGGAAGTTTCTTGGAAGTCAGTTCAAGACAGTTTTCCCAGAAGCCATCACACGTTTTAATTACTCCTCTCACACATCCAAGCACTTCATACGCAAGTCAACCTTCCAGACAAGTATCTTTTTAATAACCTTTTAGTCAAGCCCAATAGTTTCCATTTCACCAACCATTTACTCTTCCCATTAAACAGATCTTTGTTCAGAACACTTCCACCATTAGGTTCTTACAGGTACAAATTCCACCAACTGCCAGCAGCAGAGAGCAGAGCAACTGGATGGTCCCAATTACCGCAGCTGTCTGAGCAGAACAGTCACACAACATAAAGGTGTGTGGAGCGGTGCACGTTAATTGGATATTCACACTCCCCCCTCCACCTTCAGCGACAGCACTGCCTACCCGAGAAAGAAGCAGGATGCTGCAAAGGAGACACTGGAGCTGATGGCATCAGTGTGAGTTCAGAGTATCAGGGTGGAAACTTAATGCGTGAGAGCTGCCGGAACAGCTCTGTCACCTTGCTATCTGCCCTCTCCAGGTCATTTCAGATTATGCTGGACGTGGGCCCCAGGGAACAGCACTGATGATATCTCTGCAGATCACTTCCCCTCGGGCTCCTTTCAGCCATGATTTTTTTCATGCAAGCATCTTTCCTTCTGGGAAGTCTAAGCAGCTGTCATGCTCTGAGTTAGAGCAGAACTACTTCTGTTCAGGGATTCCACTTTCAGCTCAGTCTCTTCTGACTTCTGCAGTTAACAGCACACTTGTGCAGACAGTGGCTGCTTGTGTGATACCTCTTGATGTCTGCAGTTGGGATGCAGAAAGGCTCTTGCTTGGGCTTTCTCCAGACAAGACCAAGGTCACTGCTAAGCTTGTGTGCCACACCGGGGTGCAGTAAGCAAGAGGCTGCATCTGCGGGGAGGAGCAGACAGGACAGGTGACCCTACACTGACCAACAGGGTATTCCATCCCACAGATGCCATATTGGGCATAACGCTGAGGAACTACAAGGGTCAGCCCTCTCCCCTCTTGGCTGGCATCTGAGAATGACTCTCCACCAGTCCCTTCATTCCTGAATCCAGCTCCTGCACCTGGTTGCTGTGTGACACAGAGTTCAGTCTGGCTTTTTCCCAGCTCCAGCATCAGTGGTGACAGTGATGTATGTCATTGCCAGCGAGGGGTTTGGGTCAGTAGTGTTTTTGTATATATTTCATATTATCATCCTTTTAATTAAATCTGGTGTAGTTTTCTTTTTCAGTCTGTTTCTCCCCCTTATTCCCTTTCTCCTCCCTCTTTGGGGAGGGAGAAGGTCTAACAGCATTTATTCATCTTATGGCCAGCCCAGCCTCAGCCCATGACAGCAGCCCTCAGATAAAACTGACCCTTTGTGAAGGGGCCCCATCAACAGGAAACCTAAAACCATACTGGAACTACCTGCAGAGGGAAGTTTGGAGAAGTCTCACTCACAGCTGTAGCTACTGCATAAGGTACTCAGGGTGCAGGCATCCTGGCAGAGGTACCCACGTTACAAGAGCACGGCGCTTCAGAGACAACATAGCGAAGAAGTGGGAATCATGGAATTGTTTTGGTTGGAAAAGACCATTAAGATCATAGAGTCCAACCATCCACCCGACTCTTCCAAGGCCACTGCTAAATAAACCCTGTCCCTGAGGTCCAGATCTCCATGACCATGAAACTGGTCCAGGGATGGTGATTCAACCCCCTCCCTGGGCAGCCTGTTCCAAGGTCTGATGACCCTTCCCAGGAAGAAGCTTTCCTTAATGTCCAACCTAAACTTCCCCTGGAGCAACTTCAGGCTATTTCCTGTGTCTTATCTCCACCTGTGAGAAGAAACCCCTGATCTAGACACTTCTTTGATGAATTAAATCAAAACAACACAGTAGTGAGGCCAGGAAAAGAAGCATCTCTTTCACAATCAAGCTAAAGCGCTGCTACAGACTGTGGGTCACTCGGAGCTGAGCCAAGGACCTCACCTCAAACACGATGGGGCCCACACCAGTGAAGCACCTGCTCAGCTGCTGCACGGGTGCAAAGTTACTGAGCAGCCATCACCACACTTCACTCCATGAAACATGTGAACAAAAGGCACCATCAGTGCTTTACCTTAAACAGCCTGGCAGTCAACGCAAAGGTCCATCACCCCAAAGCTGTCTTTGCATTCTGCTACACAGCCTCCTGCTGAAAAGGCAGAACACAGTAGGTGCTGGTGACCTTGTGGCAGGGGAAGGCAAGCAAAGCTTTCTGACACAAAAAGGACAAACTGGATGCTTCGACACAGGGGTTAACAATAGACCATGTGTCACCACCAAGTTTCAAAGCTAAAAGACCCACTGCCATAACCCTGGGGTTTCTCCGGCACCTGCCTAAGTCTGCTGGGGTGGGTTCTAATTCTTCACCAAGCAGTTGAATCTAAACCAAAGTGAAGAGCCTAGCAGACACTTTAGGTAGTAGTCAGCCACATCACAGAGCCCAGACTACCTTTTTCTTTGTTATGAGAAGCCTCCTTAAGTACAGAAATGCTTCAATGAAGAAGATTCCTCTGCAATGAGTATCAAAGGGTCACTCAAATTTGGTCGTCTACGCTTTGAATTTTGTATTCCCAAATTTGCTGCTGTAGGACTCAACAGATTTAGGGTGCACAGTTCCATCAGAGACACAAACACACCCAAAGCCCTCACTGTCACAGCAAAAACAAAGCTTTATCCATTACTAACAGACGTCCAGCTAATCGTGTGGAAGTGCGTAAGGGACTGGTGCTCCCTTAGAACCAGGAAATTCAGCTGTTAATGGTTTATTAAGGAAATGGTTTGTGGGGGGGAGGAGGTTTGAAGAACCAAACAAAACAGTAATGGAAAGGAAACTTCAGCAGAACACAAGGAGATAAAAGGAGAGAGGGACAGCTCTGGACTGTTGTGCCTCAGAAAGACCTTCAAACAACAGATCTCCACACCCAGTGCCCAAGGGTCATCGCTCTCAAGAGGGCAGGGCTGATCTGCTCAGTGACCAAGGCTGCAGAAAGAAGTCTCACAACCCACACACCCTTGTGAAAAGCTGCACCATCTATTCAGCAAGACAATGATAGCACATGGGAGTGATTTCAGTCTTCTCAAGCCTCATGTCTCATTTCTCAGCGCTAACAAGGTTATTTTTTTATACAAAACCAGTTTAAAGCCAGTCAGCGTGAGTTCCAGAGATCCCCAAGACGCAGTGCCCCACGGCTGGGAAGTCTGACTGGCCTGAGCTTGAGCAGTGGAGCGCTTTCTCCAGCCCAGCTAAGCAGACCTCACCCAGGAAAGGGCCACCCAAGGAGAACCAAGAGTTAAGACTTGTCCAGTCTGTGGGTGCGCTCATGCCTCCGCAGCGTGCCCGACTCGGTGAAGGAATGCCCGCAGTAACCGCAAGAGTAGGGCTTCTCTCCGGTGTGGATGCGGTGATGGCGCTGGAGCGACGCCAGCCGGGTGAAGGTCCCCCCGCACTCCTCGCAGTAAAAGGGCCGCTCCCCAGAGTGAGTCTGCTGGTGCCTCTTCAGCCGGAGCAGCTGGATGAACGCCATGCCGCACTCCTGGCATTTGTAGGGCTTCTGCTCTCGGTGGATCACCTTGTGCTTGGAAAGCAGGTTCGGCTTATCGAAACCTTTGCCGCACGTCGGGCAGGCGTGAGGTTTGTTATAGTCATTTTCCTCAGCCTGTTGGTCTTCTGTGCAAGGCTGGCTAGTGTACTCAACAGTCTGCTGGCTGCGGTGCGTTATGGACCACGGGTTCCTAGCCATGCCGTTTCCCAGGATCACCATGGAGCGTTCTATCTTGTGCACGTTGCGTAGATGCCTCCAGACATCAGCCGTGCGAATGAAACCCTTGTCACACTCTGGACACTTGTGTGGCCTGTCACTAGAGTGAATGAGCTTGTGCATGCGCAGGTTTGCCGCCCGGAAGAACTCTTTGGCGCAGATGGGACATCGGTAGGAGCTTTCCACAAGGCGAGTTCGCTCATGTTCCTGCAGCTCGCTCAGATTCTGGAAAGAGGAACCACACTTCTTGCACCAATACGGCAAAGTGTCCTCAGAGATGGGCTCCAGGTCCTCATCAAACACATCAGCAAAGCCAGTGTTTTCGTTGCCATCACACAGTCTTCTCTGTGGTTTCCTGGATCGCTCAGAGGAACCGTGCTCTAAATCCTTATCTTCACGCTGCAGGTCAAAGCTGGTCCTGGAGGGGACAAACACTTCAGCTGTGCTCTCACCTCCTTTCTGGCAGTAGGTCTCATAGGTTTCTGTGTCTTCACACTGTAACTCTGCAGGGAGCTCCTGCTTACCTGAAGGTCCAGAGGAGCTGCTATGAGGACTGCATGTCTGTGAGCAGTTAATGTCTACCTCCTTCTGGAGGCCAGATGTGTGGCCCACCTGCCTAGCAGTCTTCCTCAAATAGTTCAAATGCTTCTCACCCACGTCACAAGTGTTGTTCTCAGAGTCCCAATCCACATTCACATCCATGTTCTGCGGAGTATGCCGAGTTCATCCACAGCTCATCACAGCTACATGCACCAAGTGCATCAGGTCTTTCACACCAAGACCATCTCATTCTCAGTTCTCTTTACAGCCCTCCCTAGAAAATAAAACACACATTTCATCAGTGATTTTGGTGATCTGAACACAAAGTTATCAGAGTGCATATTTTTTCTGATTAAAAGAACACAAGCCATGAGTTACACAAGTCAACCCCAACTTTCACCATTCCTGTTAAATTCAGTAAACTTCTAGTGACTCAAGTCAACCCCAACTTCCACCATTCCTGTTAAATCCCGTAAACTCCAAGTGACTCAAGTCAATCATTACTGTTAAATCAAGTAAATTCTGAGTAACTCAAGTCAACCTCAACCTCCACTGCTTCTGTTAAATCCAGTAAACTCCCAGTGACTCAAGTCAACCCCAACTTCCCCCATTCCAGTTAAATCCAGTAAACTCCAAGTGACTCAAGTCAACTCCAACTTCCATAATTACTGTTAAATCTATTAAACTTCAAGTGACTCAAGTCAATCCCAACTTCCCCCATTCGTGTTAAATCCACTCTGACTGACCCAGGTCACCTCCAGCTTGCACCATTCCCATTAAATCTGGCACCAAGTGCATGGACCAGGGGCCGTTCCTCACCTCCAGCGTGGGGCTGAGCATCTCCCGCTGCTGCCCAGACCCTCCACTGGGCTGCTGCTGCCTCTGTTGAAGGAAATAAACTTTTCCAAGAGAAGCTGGGCTGCAGACCACTCGTTGACAAAGGGTCGCCTGGCTTCCACAGCGCCAGCGTTCACGGAATCCGCTTAAAAATAACCGATCGTTTAAAAAAAAAAAAAGCACGTTTGTTGTCTCTGTAGAAGCAACCCACGCGCCCCCAACCCCCTCCCCCCAACTTTTTCTCGGGGCACAGGGTGGTCTCCCCCCACTTAACTCATCTCTCCAGCCACCACTGCCGCTCCCCCCAGCCCCGCCGCCACCGCGCAGCCACTTGCGCCGGCGCCGAGACCCGGCGGCGGCAGCAGCGGCGCAACCGCAGCGCGAGCGGTGGCTGCTAGGAGCGGGGCGGGACCAGCCCTCGCCGCTGCTCCTCCAGCTGTTCCAGCGCCAGCCCGCGGCATCGCCGAGGTGTTTGTTCTTCCTCCCCCACCCCACGCAGCCTTCGGAGTCGGTTTCACGCGTCGCTTTGTCGGAAGAACCAGGCGCTGTTCTCATCCCAAAGGCTCTTGTCCGTGTCCCCGACGTCAGTGTCTCATCTCCGGGGCCAACGGCATTTCTTCGCACCGAACTGCACTTGGCATCTTCAGCCAAGGCTCACCGGAACCCTTCACAGTGCCACTGTGCCCTTACTCCTGGTGGAAGTCCATCGCACAATGCATCCTAGGATCCCATTTGCCTTTTCCAAAGCCACAATATGACTACAGGCTGTGGGTCTTCTGTGGCTACTTTCCCCCATCCCCTACAGCTGAAGAACCCACCAGTTGGCACCTTTTCACTAACAACATTTATGGAGAACTTCTTGCTCTTTTTTGACCCTGCAATCTTCCTTCCTGTTCATAGTCCCTGTCAGCCCTTTTCACCACACACGTCCATCTCTACGTAGAGTGGCTTATGTTGGAAGGGACTTTAAAGATCATCCAGTGCCAACCCCTTGCTATGGGCAGGGACGCCGCTCGCAAGACCAGGTTGCCCACAGCCCTATCCAACCTGTCCTTGGACACTTCCAGGGATGGAGAGCAGCCACAACTTCATTGGGCAACCTGTCCCACTGCCTCAACACCTTCACAGGGAGGGATTTCCTACTCATATCTGCCATGGGTTAACACCAGGATGGGTATGAGCTGAATAATGAGGTGCTCTCTATTATCCCATCTCCCTCCCCAAAAGGGTAAGTAAAAGGGAATAACAGAGACAGATTGAAAAAGAAAACTACTCCAGCTTTAGTGAAAAGGACGATAATATGAAATACATGCAAAAACAACACTGACCCCAACCCCCCCGCGGACGATGACGTACATCACCGTCACCAGCTGGAGATGGAAAAGACCTAGACTGAACTCCGTCACACACAGCAACCAGATGCAGGAGCTGGATTCAGGAATAAAGGGACTGGTATTGAATGAAGGGTGAAGAGTCCTCCTCAGATGCCAGCCCACAGGGGAGAGGGCCGAAGAGGGAAGTGGAAGAGAAGAGGGCTGACCTTTGTGGTTCCTCAGCGTTATGCCCAATATGGCATCTGTGGGATGGAATACCCTGTTGGTCAGTGTAGGGCCACCTGTCCTGTCTGCTCCTCCCCACAGATGCAGCCTCTTGCTTACTGCACCCCAATGTGACACACAAGCTTAGCAGTGACCTTGGTCTTGTCTGGAGAAAGGCTAAGCAAGAGCCTTTCTGCATCCCAGCTCCTTGTGAGAACTGCAAACATCAAGAGGTATCACACAAGTAGTCACTGTCTGCACAAGTGTGCTGTTAACTGCAGAAAGTGCAGTGAGTCAGAAGAGACTGAGCTGAAAGTGGAATCCCTGAACAGAAGTAGTTCTGCTCTAACTCAAACTAGGACACATCTACTCTGAATCTTCCCTCTTTCAGTTTAAAGCCATTAAACACTGCTGGGAAGCTTCCTACTGCTTCTCTTCAACTACAGCCCATGGTCCTTGACCCAGTCCCCTCAGCACTCCAAATCTGTACCCCTGTCATCGTACTGACCACTTCAGTGCTTCCTGCAGTGGAAATGACTCTCCCACATCACCATGTTACCTTGAGGAGATCACTCCTGCTGTTTAAAGTAAACATGGGACCATATATTACTCATTTGAAAGTTGTGGTTAAGGAAAATAAATGTACTTAACTCCTCCACACAGAAAATTGAGCTCCTTTTGAGAGCTGAGTAAGCAGCAGCTCAATTTCCTCAAATAAGACATTTAAAACACAAGCAACACTCCTTTAACCACAGCCCTTGAACCCCAGAGAAACCCACGAGCTGCTCAGTGTGGTGAGTCTTGTGGAGAAGATTCACCAAGCCACAGGTTGGCTTTGCAGCCCAGCCTGTCTGAGGCTCGTCTGGAACCACGTGAGTGACAACTCTCATTAACAGAAACAACATCCACCTCCATCATACTGAATCACATAGAACTTACCTGTTTAGTAGCAGTGGAGACAGGCGGTGTCAAGGCTCCGTTTAACAACAGGTGAGGTGGCACAAACCTTTGTGAGCAAATGGAAGAAATTTGTGAGCAAGCAAATAGAAGACAACTTGTAGGCAGAATGGACATGAGAGCCCCTGCACCTGGTGAATCAATCACCACCACCACCCCATCCACAAAGCTGACTGTGCCAAGGAACTGGCTATGAAAATGGCCACAGACTCCAAGGAGCCTTCCAGAGATCTGCAGAGTGGGGAACAAGGGGGAGGCCAGAGCCTGCCAAAGCCTACTGCAGCCCAGGGTGGTGAGCTGACTTCTCATCTGTCTTCTCTCTTTTCCCTTCACCTTTTCCTCTACATTCTGAATTAGGCCTGTAGTAACTTTAGTGACTTCTGTACTCTCTGAGTTCAGCAGCTGGTAACTTTAGTAAGCTTGGTTCCTCTGCAGACCAACGGTGTAAGACTCTCTTCTCCGATCAACCAGGATGTGACAGGAAGTACAAACTTGGGAGGCTCCTCTCATATCAGCTTCCTTGGAAAAGAAGCAAGAATTTCATTACCTACCAGGCAAAGTTAGCATTTCAGACGTCAGATTAATTGAAAATACTTTAGTGCTAATAAATAATGCAGAACACTCCGAATGGCGTCTCATGGGTTAGATCAAGGACCCAGGGTAACTCTGTTCAGTGCTCTGTGTTCTCTGTTGTTTGGCTTAGATGAGACAGAAAAAGGCTTCTATGGCAAGGTAATGAAATGAGTTTGTCCACACCCCAGCACTTAGACCAACAGAAGCGTCAACACACTCATAAAATCCATGAGCACAGTCCCAAACCCACCGCTGTAATTTCAGTAATGAGCAACAGGCCACTCTCCTAATGTTGTCTTTTAAACCTGAAATAAAAATCAAAATATCTCATGAACGTTGATCTTCAGAGAAAAACACTCAGCTCTATCAAATCCCACACATTTTAATTTCTCCTCCTAATACTGTGGTATTTAAAATGTACTCTGCTTTCCACTTCATATGTTGCATTTATAAGCACATAATTTCATGAAATTCTGCATTCAAAGCCTTTTCCATCATCCCTGATGGGCTGTTCCAACACACACTCTCCTATGAAATAGATGGCCACCCTCAAGGAGGAGGCAGCAGAAGAAGTGTAACTCAATCTCTTGATACACACAGACACACAGATCATTAGGAGTTGGAAGGGACCTCCAGGGGTCACTGAGTCCAACCCCCCTGCTCAAACAGGATCGTAAGGTTACACAGAAATGCATCCAGATGGGTCTTAAAAGCCTCCAGAGAAGCAGACTCCACAGCCTCCCTGGGCAGCCTGTCCCAGTGCCCTGTAACTCTTACTCATATTGAGATGGAACTTCTCGTGCTTCAACCGACACCCATGGTCCCTTCAAACCTGATCCATACTACGATTCCATGAATTGTCAGGAATAAAGTCATCAAGGACTGCATAAAGCAGACTAGTGAACTAATGACTTTCTGGCATGTTTTAAGCTTCTCAAACTCGTGTTTTCTTTTGCACACATCCATCTAAACTGTCAGCAACTTCCGACACAGAGCTATTCTCTGATTTTGCAAACTCCTCCAGTCCAGTTCTGTCATCTCAATTCAAGAACTGGACAGGCAAGACTCTAAAGGAGTCTGCAAAGCAATAAATTGAGGAAATGGCTTCAAGCTGCACCAGGGGAGGTTTAGGATGGATTTTAGGAGGAATTTCTTCATGGAAAGGGTCGCTAGACATTGGAACAGGCTGCCCAGAGCAAGTGGTGGAGTCCTCATCCCTGGAGGTATTTAAAGGACATGTAGATGTAGTGCTGAGGGACAGGGTTTAGTGGTGACCTGGTATTGTAGGCTGATTCTTGTAATCAAAATTAATGTTAGGGTTGTACTAACTAATGTTAGAGGTGCTTCTGGTCCATGCTGAACTGGGTATATGAAAGACAATCCTCCCTGAACAGAGGAAGAGATGGTTGGCCTCCTAGAAACCAGGATGCCCTGGCAATTCAGGCTTGAAGATGTTGATCAAGAAGCTGTCAATGAGATAACTCAAGGTCTATGTGTCCCCTAGTTGAACTATTCTTATTATACTCTCATTATAACACTAGAAATTGCACCTACAGGTCACATGGACCCTGACCCAGATGAAGCCACTCATCTCCTGAGCATGTGGATACGGAAGTAGGTACCACTGTCTCTTAAATTCAAAGCAAGGAATTCTTTAGCCCATTAGGACTGAAGCTGTGATCAGCAGAAGAACCCCAATACAAACTAGTACATCCACGATGCTCACTTGGACTGTGTAAATGGGCGAATGCTTTCACACTTTGGGGAGCTCACTTTGTGACAACTGAGCTCCCAGCTCTGTGCAAAGGAGCTGAAGGATCCCTCCGCTCTGGGTGTGGATGGGCTGCAGCGTTGGGGATAACATGAGGAGAGGCTGAGGGAAGTGGGGTTGTTTGGCCTGGAGAAAAGGAGGCTCAAGGATTTGGATGGACCTGAGAAGCCAGCGTTGGGGACAGCACTGGCAGTGCTGAGGTGACGGCAGTCCTCTATGATCTTAAAGTGCTCTGTGTGAGTCAGTGACTCTATAACACACACACACGGAGTTTTTCCCTGCCCTATGACTTGGTGCAATGACAGACTGTGCGGTTAGGGGTTCATCTGTTCTCCATTCAGGTGTCTGGGTTTGAGAAGCCACCAGGGGCTGGTTACGGCGTTGAAGGCGCAGTCCTGAACTGCTGGCAGGTCTCGCATTGTCTTTATTCTAACTCTTGGCTGACTCGGAAAAACACTCGCTACTCAGCACGAAGGGCGGTTACTGCAGTGCCTGAGGCAATCTGCAAGGGGAGCTTCCAGGGCTGCCCCAGGACAGCCCCTGCCGCCCCGACAGACACCGGAGAGAGCAGCCGCCGCTGCCCCNGCTGGCGTCACGCGCTGCCGCCCCGGGAGCCGCGGTCTGGGATCGGCCCTGCTGGAACCGCTCGGGCGCTGGGGCTGAAGGGGAAGGTCCTCACATCCTCCCAGGGTGGGACTGACAGCGACAGCGCCTCCCCTGACACAGCCCCATTGTGACTGACACCGCAAGCACCTCCGTTGTCACACCTCCAGTGTGACTGACAGCACCAGAGACATCCCCTGTCACACCCCCAGTGTGACTGACATCACTAGGGTCCTCCTCTGTCACACCCCCAGTGTGACTGACATCACTAGGGTCCTCCTCTGTCACACCCCCAATGTGACTGACATCACCAGGAACCTCCCCTGTCACACCCCCAGTGTGACTGACACTGCAAGCACCTCCTCTGTCACAACCCCAGTGTGAATGGCACCGCCAGGGACCTCCCCTGTCACACCTCCAGTGTGACTGACACAGCCAGGGACCTCTCCTGTCACACCTCCAATGTGACTGACACCACCAGAGACCTACCCTGACACACCCTCAGTGTGAGTGACACTGTAGGCCCCTCCTCTGTCACATCCCCAGTGTGACTGACACACCTTGAGACCTCCTCTGTCACACCCTCAGTGTGACTGACTCCACCAGGGACCTCCCTTGTCACACCTCCATGGGACTGGCACTTCAAGGAACCTCCTCTCCAGTGTGACTGACACTGCCAGGAGCCGTTGCCACATCCCCCGTGTGAGCAACACAGCCACGGACTATCCTCTGTGTGACTGACACTCAGACAGCAGTCCGTGTTATTCCCCTAGTTTGACTGATAACAGACAGACTCCAGCCCCATCACACCCGCAGTGTGACTGACGTAGGCAGGGACCAGCCCTGTCACACTCTCTGCGTGACTGATAAAGCTTGGGACTGCCCCTGTGAGACTCCAAATGGGATTGACACAGGCAGAGACAGTCCCATCACACTCTCAGTGTGGCTGACACAGCTGGGGTCTCCCTCATCACATCATCTCTTGGGTCCCTTCCAACCCCTAACATCCTATGATCCTATGATCCCCAGTGTGACAGGCACTGGCAGGGCCAGCCTTGTCACTCACTCTCTTAGTGGGACTGAGACTCTGAGACTGTCACACACACACCATATGACTGACACAGAACCAGAGAACAACCCCTGACACAATTCGACATGACTGACACACTGAAACCATCCCTGTCCCCTGACACGTGACACTCCTGTGAGGCTGACACAGCCCTCAGTGAGACTGTCACTTAGAGACCAGCCTGCATCACCCTCCTAGAAAGCCTGACACAGCCAGGACCAAGATCCTGCTACAGCCCTTCTGTGCTGCTGACACTCTCAAAGACCAGCTGACCTTTCCACAGCCATAGTCTGACTGACTACAGAGCAACCACCGTGTTGGCACCCTCTACATAGAAAACCTGAGGGCAAATGATAACAATACTACTGCTCCCAGAGTATGCCTGATGGAGATCCATCACAACCCCCTCCTTGCACAGGTGGCAAGCCCGGGCTACATCCCTCTGTGGGGCTGTGGAAGCCTGAGAACAGCCTTTCTAGCAAGACCCATTCTAGACACAACCCAACAGGAGCTATTACCCCACATTCACAGAAGGAACACACTGTTCTGGAGGGTCTTTAGCCATGGAAAACACCTCATCAGGACATAAAGAACTCCAAAATTGGTCGAAGTGCCTTATCTCCGTGATGTGTTCAAGCCCACCTGCTTGATCCTTCTCCAAACACACCGATTGGATGGGAAGGATCTTTGTCTGTCTGCTGGACCTAACTGTCCTTATGCTGATACAAAACCATCTAAATCCCACAAATTCTTTTGCTACTGGGTGGAAATCATTGACAAGAAGTCACCCTGCCTGTGAGCACAGCTTTGGTGGTAATTTGGAATGTCAGGAGGAGGCTGGTACAGGTGATGGAACACTAGAAAGCCAGTGAAAGCCATTACATTTGAAAGCAGAGTACCTTAGGATGTCTGTATGTACTTTAGGATGTCTGTACCTGTACCTTAGGATGTCACTGCAATGGCTTGTACTTGGCACCTTGACTACTGAGGTCACCTCAATACAAGAAAGACATTGAGGTGCAGGAGTGGGTCCAGAGAAGGACAACAAGGTTGGTGAAAGACTCCAAGCCTGACGAAGAGAGGCTGAGAGAGCTGAGGCTGGTTAGTCTGAAGAGGAGGAGGATGAGGGATGACCTGTAAGCAGGGTGTAGAAAGGTGAGGTTGGTTTCTTCTGAAGAGTAACAAGCAATAGGACAAGAGGAAATGGCCTCAAGTTGCACCTGGGGAAGTTTATCTTGGACATTAGGAAAAAATATTGAAAGGGTCCTCAAGGATTGAAACAGGGTGCCCAGGGAGGTCACTGATTCACAGTCACTGGTTGTGCTTGAAGATGGTGCTCGGGGACAGGGTTTAGCAGTGAGCTCAGTAGTGTTAGGTTAATGGTTGGACCTGAAGATCATTTCCAACCCAACCCAGTCTATGATTCTATGATGCCCACCTGTAAGAGGGCTAAAGATGCTGATGTGTCGTGTGACACATCTTCCTTTCTGCACCCCATCCCAATTTCTTGCTGCCTGTCTGCACCCCACTGCCTCAGGATTCTTCTGTGTTGCCCCTCCAGGTGTCTTACATAAGTCCAACAACTCCAGAGACAGTTTGGAGTTGCTAACCAACACTCACAGCATTTGGAAGACTGAACGCTCTCCTGAGGACATTGGTACTAACGGTTTATCAGCACAGCCTTCCACACTGCTGTTACACAGCATCAACAGGAAGTTTTTCCTACACCATCTTCCGGCTGTGCCCTAACACCCATGTTTTTAACAGCAGGGGGGTGCCTGGATGCAGCGTGGAGCTCCAACAGCAGAGGCTGTATCCCCTAAGCCAGGGCCTGCTGCATTTGTTGCAAGGCTGTGATTTATTCTCTAAGCAGCTGAGCTGCCCACAGAGAGGGGAGAAATGACTGCACGGGAGAGCACGGTGGGTATGAGCAATCCCCTAAATATACAGGCTAGATGGGAGAAGCCTCCAGATCCAGGACTCTCAGCTAAATCGAGTTGGGGGTATGATGCCTGTGCTATGCAGATGAGCTGTCATATTGTCTCCCACACAAGAGCGTCTCCAAAGGAACCTACACCTACTGCAAATATCCTGCAGCATATGGACATTTATAGGTCAACCTGGAAAAGGGGAGACTAATGATTGTCCAAAAAAAGCAGGAACCCAAGTCATTTCCAGTGTTATTTTGGAAAAAGCAGCCACAGAACAGGCTGAATTATACATACCTGAGAGCCATTAGAAAATGTCAGATCACCTCTAAAATGCATTAGAAGGGAAAAAAATGCCTCCCAGTTTTCTTCTGTGAGAGGAGAATGTAAACAAGATTCCCTGAGAAGTTCCATTGCTGGGGTGGGTCTGTGAGCACATCCTAACCCTCTCTTGCAGCAGGGACAGAGTCTGGGGTTTTGTCCTAGCACCCAGAGGCATCATCAGGCTGAGATTCTGACAGGAGTGCTGCTCTTTTGCTGCGGGAGCTGCCGTGATCCAGGAGCTCCTCAGGTAATGATTTCAGAGCAAACCCAGAGTATTTGTTACCTAGCTTGAAACTGAGCTGGAATGAAAAAAACCCAACAAATTCTGTTGGTAGATCTATGAAAACACCACGTGTGTCCTGCCAGCATCGCACTACATGATTTAAAAATATGGACCAACCAGCAATGAAACGTTCCAGCTGTTGGGCAAGGAAGGGGACTGGCAAACCACAAAGCTTCAAACTCTCAGCACTCACCTCCAGCATATACCTGCCACATCTCCCAGTTGTATGCAGCATCCTCAGTACATTTTCCCAGTGCTTCAGCCACTGAGAACAGCCAAACCCTTTGCTGACTGATGCTCCTGCTGGAGAGCTGAGAACTGTGTAATTAGAACTGGGGAGGGAGCTGGGGTGTTTTTTTGTTGGTTTGGGGGTTTCTGTGGCAAATTTGGATGTTGCCCTTTTTAAAACAAACCATTTTCCTCGAAACATCAGCACACCAGCTCATAATTGCAGAGCGGAGACAGGGCTGAGCGCGTCGGTACTTGACAAGCCACTCAGTTTGCAGGGAAGTGACTGAAGCGTTTGCACAGAAGGGGGCAAATGGAGATAAGACAGGCAGGCTGCTCGCCTTCGGCTGTCGGGAAACCTGTGCAGCAGGGATTTACCCTTGGTGAGAGAAGCGAAGGAGAAAAAGTTAAAACAAAGGAAAAGAACTATAGAAACACCTGCTTTCCCTTCTCTCCTATTTATGCAAACTCACCTCATGTGATTTATGGGAACTCAGCTTCATCAGTGGAGACAGTCCCTGGACACCAGAATGGATCCGCTCTGCTGGGATCTCTATACCCAGGACTGCTAGGAAACATGCTCAAGGCAGGGAAACCCTCTACCCTGGATATTTTGGTCATCACTGGGATGTCCAGGGTGCCAAATTTTTGCACATTTGTATGAACAGCTTCTTATTTGGCTGATTTTTACTTTTGTTTGTCATAATCATAGAATCATGGAATGGTTTGGGTTGGAAGGGACTTTCAAAGGTCATCTAGTCCAATCCCAGTGCGGTGAGCAGGGGCATCATCAACTAGATCAGGTTGTTCAAAGCTGCTTCAACCTGACTTTTGAGTGTTTTCAGGGATGGAGTATCCCTCATCTCTCTGGGCAACCTGGGTCTGTGTCTCACCACCCTTGTTGCAAAAAGTTTCTTCCTTGTGTCTCATCTAACTTTGCCTTCTTTTAGTTTAAAACCATCACCCCTTGTCCTGTCACAACTGGCCTGTCCCCATCTTCCTTACAGATCCTTATAAACCTTGGGAAGAGTCAAGACATAAACCCCTGCTGCTGACAGGCAACTACTGAGCCTGGACTGGCCATTTTTTAACTGCCTGCAGGCTGTCTTCTCCCATGAAAGAGAAACATGGAGTGAAGATGTTCTTATGGGACTAGGCAAGCTCAGGGCAGCAGAGAAGCTTTGACCTCAGCCCTGCAAACACTCTGTGAGAGCCTTTGGCAGGGAGTGAGTCTGTACTGTCGCACACATATGAATAGAACATAAATAGAATAAAACACAGAATAGAATAAAACATAGAATATAATAAAACTAGAATAGAATAGGATAGAATAGAATAGAATCAGAACAGAATAATCAGAATAGAACAGAATTAGAAAAGAACAGCCTAGAATAGATAGTATAGTAATAAGAATAGAATAGAACAGAAATAAGAATAGAACTGGAACTTAATAGAACATGATAGAATAGAATAGAATAAATAGAATAGTAATAAGAATAGAATAGAATAGAATAGAATAGAATAGAATAGAATAGAATAGAATAGAATAGAATAGAATAGAATAGAATAGAATAGAATAAACATAAAGTGGAGTGGAGTGGAGTAGAGTAGAATTGTCAAGATTGGAAAAGCTCTTCAAGATCTTCAAGTCCAGCCATATGAGGTGGCTGTGGCAGTACTGGCAAGGTTCCTGGCAGCATCAGAGATTTCCAGGCAGACCTGCTCCAGCAAAATCCCTTTGCACTGCCCACGGCGACCAGTTGCACAAGGAGGGCAATTAGCCTACATTAAACACACAAACACCGCAGCAAAACCCCTCGAACCTACGAGGCAGGAGAGGTCTGCTTGGATTTGCCTTTAGCAGCCTTTCCAACCTGAAATCACAAGCACAGTATCACCTCCTTACACCGGGGAGATATCACAAAGCTCTTACCTGAAATAGAGGCATCTATTCTCCATCTGGTAGCAAAACAAGCTTAACATTTAAAACTGTCTGCGAGATGGGAGCAAATGAAGTCCTGAATGAGCACATAAAGGAACAGAACATAATAAACCTAACCAGGTAATTGCTGATAGATTATCTGGAGACACAGGCGAATGCCAAACAAAGCAGGAGAGAGAGAGAGAGCTTAAAAATACCTGATCACCAAAGCACAGCCCCAGTGCAGAGTGAGGTAACAGGCAATCTTGTTCCTGACACCTCTGTATGTGCTTTTTAATGAAACTCTGCAGCTACCCAGACTAGCAAACATCACTTGCCTGAATCAGGCTAACGCTTCTCACATCGCTTTGCACGTACAGAAGCTACCAGTGCCTCAGTGACTTCGCATGGAGAGTAAATCTTATTTTATACAGAGTGATGGACTTGCCAAGTAAAGCTGTCCTACTTTTTTTTCTTTTTCCCTTTCCTAGAGAACTGCAACTCGAGCTAATGAATCACAAAGTGTAAAAAGATCAGAGAACACCTGGAAAAAAAAGGTTAAAATAGTTACTCTTGTTCAGCTGAAGATGCTTTTCATTATCTGTCCTGGATTTAATTAGTGAAAACTACAGAGAGGGGCTAGCTCAGCACATAGTGGCTGACCTGAGCCAACTTCATATTTGACAGGATAAAATATCGCTGCTTAGAAGATCCAGCTGAACACCACTCACGACGCATGCGTGGCAGCTGGCTTTCAGAGGGAAGTGGCTTTGCCAACTCAGCCCTGTGCCAAGGAAATACATTTGAGGGATTCAGCAAGTGCGAGGAGCAGTCAGGGCACGGGCTGGGTGCCTTTGGGTACCCAGGACTAGGAGCAATCAGGGCACGGGCTGGGTGCCTTTGGGTACCCAGGATTAGGAGCAATCAGGGCACGGGCTGGGTGCCTTTGGGTACCCAGGACTAGGAGCAATCAGGGCACGGGCTGGGTGCCTTTGGGTACCCAGGATTAGGAGCAATCAGGGCACAGGCTGGGTGCCTTTGGGTACCCAGGATTAGGAGCAATCAGGGTACAGGCTGGGTGCCTTTGGGTACCCAGGATTAGGAGCAATCAGGGCACAGGCTAGGTGCCTTTGGGCACCCAGGACTGCCTCAGGGTCAGTTCTGATTGTTCTGTACTTTTGGGTGACTTGAAACCTGAAAGATCTCAAAGGGCAACGCAGAGCAGCCATCATCATCAAAGGCACTGTCATAGATAATAACTTCAAGATTCCCAAACCCCTCACCAGTGCATGATACCCATATAAAAATTAATGACCCACTGACTGCAAACAGCACCGTACAAAGCAAAAACAGATTTGTTGATGTGTCTATTTGCCACTTGCTGCCTGTCCTCACGCTCAGAGTGTTTCTGGTTATGGTTACTGTTAATTGCTTTTTATCTCACAGTGGAGCTAAGAGGTTTCAGCTGAGATGGGATTTCACAGTGATAGGCAATTACACAAGCATCCAGATGTACAAAAAGTCCCTGGTTTGTAATCTGTGTGAGGCTGCAAGTTGTCTTGGGCCGAAAGAGAGTCTTCTGATCTGGAAAAAAAACAAAGTCTGGCTGACCAAGGCAGCATCAAGGAAGGTGCAAAAATGAATCACTCCCTCCTCATGCTGCATCTGTTGTTACAGCTCACAGATTAAAAATTCAGCCACGGCTGCCTGAATTTGAACTCGTCAACAGGAACACACAGAAGCATTGTATTTTCAAACACTCCACGTCGCCTAAGACATTCCTCCTAAGGAGGACTTCCTTGTGCAGTGTCATTATCTCAGACAGATCTCCTTTGGAAATTTCCTCTTGGGGCCCCTCCAAGTTGACAAGTGAATACTCTGCATCAGAAATATTTGTTCACATGCTGCCAGGCTCATCAGTCACTTCCCTGAGAAGGAGGAGGTCCTGGGAGGATTCTCTTCTTCTCCCTCCTGTTGCCCCTGCAAAAATGATGTGATGGAGGGGCTGGCAACTACAGGTACATGGCTGTGACACTTGTTGCTCTGCCACTGCTTGTGTCTCTGTGTCAGGGCTAGGAACAACACCGCTACCTGCTTTCACAGCCAAATCACCAACATGCCAAGGGCAAGAGGGTAACTTGTCCTGGCCTGGCAAGGTCTTCCAGCCCCCTGGGCACCTTCCTGCTCTGAGCTGAGACATTGTGCCGGCTGCCATCCACCAGCACAAAGCTAATTATTCAAGACGTATCAAGGTAGAAGGAAAACACAAACATCCCAGCACAGGATTGTTATCACACACCTTTGGTCTGAAGGCAGTTCTTCCTGGAGTGTCCAAGTGATTTATGGTATCTCCACATAGCATCATGGGTGCACAAGGAGAGGATGGCTGGATCTCAAGCAGCACCTAGACTCGTGGGTTCCCAAAGGCCTCTGACAGCTCCTGACTTACTTAACGAAGAGCTTCTTCCTACAGCTCTGACTGCCACTTCATCATTCATCATTAACGAAGCACTTAAGTGTCTTCTCTTTGAACAGGGAGATTCCTTGTGTACACATAAATCAGCCTCTCTCAAGAAAGCAACTCAGCTTTCACCTAGCCAGCTCTGAAGGCAACAAAGGCTCTGCCACAGGAAGGAAAAACACCTCCCCTTTTTCATTCTCAGACGTGCTGTGTGACAGACTTTTCCCTTTCAAATGTTATTCACTACTGTTCCTTGTTCACCAATTATTAGAATGACTTTGCTCAGACAGAGACGAGCAGAGTAGAGAGTAGTTTCTTCTTGGTTTTCTTTTTCCTCTTCCGTGTTTTGTCACACAAGCAGAGATTTGATTTGATCTCTCTGAAAGATGGCTGAGGACTCATTTGTCTTGATTATTCCACGTTAAAGCTGGTGCTGCTCTGCTGCACAGCTGAAGCCAGATGAATCCAGTGGTGAACACGTCAGGTTTTGAAAGGTGTCGCAGGAGATAAAGTGTTATTAATTCATCCTGCTAACAAAGGCATCACACTGGATTTTCAGCCTCTCTGTTACTGCCGTGTCTGTGGTTCCTGAAGCCAAAAGATGAAGATTCACTATTTAGAACAAAAGAATCCGGGACATAATTTTCTGGTTAAATTATTGGAGTGGGACCTGGGAGAACTGGGTTTTGCAGTCCTGAACTGGTTGCTATGTGATCTTATTCAGATCCCTGCATGGAGATAGAGGCAAGATGTTGGCAGTGCCAGCTCCCCATAGGCTCCAGCACTGTGGGCAGCTGCGTGTTGTGTTTTTCACTGGAGTCAGTTCTGCTCGAAGCCAAACAGAACGAACCCCTTGACTCCAAGTGCACACTGCATTCTGCAACTGGCCTTTGCTGGAGCTCGCTCTTTCCCTGAATCTCCAGTGCCTGACTAAACCACCCCTTTAAAATGTTTTTCCTCTTTTCTTCTGTTTCCTAGTGAATGTCTTTACCTTCTGTCTGTTGCAAATGTGAACGGTTTTAATTAGGTGCTGTTGAAATGTCTTTTGCAGTTTGGCATCCTGTGTGGTTTAGCTCCTCTCGTTCTCTTTGCAGTTCTGTTCCTTCCCACATTGCTTATGTTTTCTTGTTTGTGGAAGCTCTTCTTTATATGCATAATGTCATCATCCTGCACTTCAGTTCTCTCTCTAATAAGTGTAAATAGGGAAAAGGGCATCTGATGCCCATCTCTCCAGATGCCTCTTCTGCTTTAGCGTGTCCCTCAAGTGTTAAGAGTTTCCAGCTGAACTCAAGGACAGAGCAGTCATCTCAGCTCAATGGATTTGTTGTCTTTCCAAATTACATTCTTAAATGATTTAATTTTTTCTGCAACTTCAGAGATCATGCTGAGCCTACACCTTCAGCTTGAGCTGCAGAACAGCAGAGAACTGCTCAAGAAACTCGACAAACCACAAAAAACCCAGGGCTGCTGCCATTATGACCGTTTCTTCATCCCCACCTTTTCCTACTCTAGGGTTGAAGTACTGGATTTTGCTTCTGCTCAAGTGTGTCAGCTTCTTCCCCCATGAAGACTCTCTATCAGTGAATCCTCTGCTCTAATCTGTGAGCAGTGGCTATCACAAGTCCTTTTTCTATACTGAGTCGCCATTGATCTAGTAACATCCAGCTTATCTGGGGAAGCCAGTAATTTCAATTAAGCTGCGTGATGCCTTTACTTCTAGTTTTATACAAGGTGCTCTCTTTTATTCTTCCTGCTCTCCAACAGCAATGCTACAAAAATCATAAAAATTAGGACCACAGAGGTCCAGCAGCTCATCTCTCTAACATGGTCTAGGTGATCCTGCTGTGGCAGGGGGTATTGAACAAAGATGATCTTTTGAGGTCCCTTCCAATCCCTAATGATTCTATGAAACCTTGGTAACCTACACCTAAACCCACTTCAAAGAGAGAATTTCAACAGGCTCCACACACAAAGTTTTCAGATGCAGCCTCTGTAAGCTCTCCCACGATCTGCTCTAGCATTTACCCCACATCTATCATGACCATGTTTTCTTTTCCTCCTCTTTAGCGTTCAAACTGCATCTGCTTTGCTATTGTTCAAACCTACTACTTCTTCCCCCACCCAGCCCATGAGTAGTTTTTATAAAACGTGCAGTCTATTAGCACATCTCCCATCTTCTCCAACCTGTTAGTGCATCTCCCATCTTCTCCAGCCTGTTAGTGCATCTCCCATCTTTCTCCAGCTTGTTAGCACATCTCCCCTCCTCTTTCCTCCTTTGACTACTCACCTGGACCAGTCTCCATAGAGAAATGGCCAGCGTGTGGGCAGTGCACCTTCTGAGCAGCCTAGGTTTGGGCTGAAGTCAGCCCCACAAAAAAGGAAAGGTATTTGAGAAGCCAGGATGAGCAAGATGAAGTTTATGAGAAGCAGATAAATTAATAACGACACTTCTTTAAATCCACTTCTCTGAGGTTTGACATAAGCCAGTCAGGCAATCACCTCCTATCATGTTATCAGGAACAACTGCCTTCCTGCAATGAAATCATTTAGCCACGCGTGGAAGAAGAGAGGATTAGACAGAAGACGACTCGATGTGTGATGAATGGGATTTACCCACACGCTGCACAGTGGCTGCCCTGCCTCCACCCTTGAGAGAGTGGCAAACACAGAGCTGCAATCTGGGGCACCTTCTCCTGGTGCCCACTCTAGTCGAAAGGTGAACTGTGTTGCCAGGGTTCCCTTTGTCCTTTGGAGTCTCAACAAAACCTCTGGGGTGGGCTACTTCATCCTGACCTGGGGCACTACAGGCTTGTCCCTTAGAATCATACAGTCACAGAACCATTTGGGTTGGAAAAGACCCTTGGGATCACCAAGTACAACCATTAACCCCACTCTGCCAAGTCCATCCCTAAACTGTATCCCCCAACAGTGCATCTAAACAACCAGTAAACACATGCAGCGGTGGTGATGCAACCTTCTTCCTTTGTGGGAAAACACCAGCCTGGCTGCCCACAGCTGTTCTGGAGCAGCAGTTCCATCCATGCAGGTAGAACTGCTGTTTGCATGTTTTCCATCACAGGTGAAAAAAACCCTATTTTTGCACTCTTTTGTCATCAAATAAGGACACAAAGTTAAAAAATCAGTACCCTGGAGTTTTTCCCCCGGTGAATGCATTTCACTGACCAGGTGCTCCGGGTTCAGTCCTGAGGGGACCCCGGTTGCAGTTGATTCCCTTCTATGATTAGCTATATGCTGGAGGTACTGCCAGCTGTTCTGAGCTCACTGCAGGAAGCCCAAGTATGAACAAGTGACCTTCTGGCTATTGGCTCACCAGACGAAATCTTCCTCCTAACAGTCCATTCCTTCAGCTGCACTTTTCAGGTTTCCTTTGGACATTTTGGAGGATTCAAAACCCGGATCTTTTTGGTGCTTGAGTTCCTTTTTTCGCCCCTCAAAACCTGCTGTGCATCTCCTTTGTAATTCAGGCTCCAGCCAGAGATGAAAGGGGCCAAGCTCCCAGAACAGGCTCTGAGGGTGGGATGGCTCAGACAGGAGAAAGTGACTTTTCAAGAAGCCCTTCTTGGCACCAGTTTCCTGCACAAGTTTCCAAATCCAGCATGGAAATTATCTCTGAAATGGAAGTGAGCACGTTGTTTACCTGCTGTAGGCTCTGACACAGGGTGGGTTTGTTCTTGCTTAGCTGAGGCAGGAGAAGGGCTGGCTACGCTGGCTCTGACAGGCACGGTGACATTTCCTTTCTACAGGGGAGAAACCTCAAAGATGCTCATTGCCTGATAAGGTCTGACTGCTTCCAGGGTTCACAGCTACAAAGGAAACAGGTAAAAATATCTACAGCTACCAGAGAAGAAAAAGAAGCCTTTTGACTGTGTGGAGGGGAAACTCTAGCTTCACAATTAAGGCAGCTAAAATCACTAGTTGCTTTTCCAAATGCTGGCCAAACAGCTGCTGTTTGACATTTGTGGGTGCAAAGTTACTGTACAAGAAAGGGGAAGAGGAGAGACGTGTTTGGAAGCACAGCAGTAGCTGCATGCAGAAGGAAACGCGGCTCTTCCCAGCCCAGATTGTGCCTGGATGGTGGAGATGAAGGTGTCGCATCTGATGTGCTCCTGGGGATGCAAAAAACTCCTGGGTGAAGCAGGTCACTGGGGGAAATGGTAACAGTGGGATCAGCCCATCTGCAGCGCTGGACCACAGCAGTCTTTGGTCATCTCATGCGACTCTCACCAGTGCAGGAAAGCTCCAGACAAGATGCTGTGTGACAGGGATGGTTTGTGCTGATCCTCAGTTGAAGTCAGGACTCCTCCAGCCCTCATCATGGGTCTGTTCAGCATCACCACATCTACAGGACCAAGTTCACTTGTGACAGTGATGCAGAGGGTGAGCCCCAGTATGCTGGAGGGGCCTGAAATGTTTTGCCGTATGAAAATCAGCAGCCACATTAGAGAGGAGGAAGATGCCAGCAGGGTTAATATAGTGGCCAGGGAGTTCTTACAGCTGAAGATGACATGGCCAGATAAATTCCAGCTGGTACTGCAGATCAAGTGCCTGCCACTGAGCTAACGAGTGCACCGCCTGCATTTCAAAAGGACTTTGCTGCAGTGTCAGCACTCAGCCCCTTGCTGCTGGTCAAGATAATGATAATGGCAGGGCAGCAATGCCAGGGAGCAAGAAACACCCTGAGGAACGGTGACAGGTGGTTTCATGAGACTCTTCAAGTAATGCTAAGACAACAGAGCAGGAAGGAGGTGTAGAATAAGCTATAAAAGCTGACCTGTTGGATCAAACTCCTTCTCCATCGCAGCAGAACCACTCACTGGCTATCGCAAGTCATTTGGTTGCCAAGATGTTCAGCTACAATGAAACAAGGCTGTTAGGTGCTTAATCAGGATGAAAGATGGAGAAAATAAATAAAAGATTAAACCCTTTAACTGATCAGACAGCAAATCCCAGTGAGCAGGACCTCTACACTGACACCAGAGAGAAAACAGATCCTGATGATCTGGCAGTGGAAGGAAGGAGTGTCAGGTGCTCTAGACACACTATGAGCATCACCAGTACCTGGAGTTAGGCTTCTCCAGCTGCTTGCTTGCTTAGTCAGGTCTACTCTGTGGGAACAGGAGGCTTGTCCTGGCGCTGACAGCAGGCTAAGGCTGTGCTGCTCTCCCCTCTCTTCAAAGTTACCCCTCAACTGCCAGCTAGAAACCAGACACCACAAACTCCTTGGCTTATTCGCCTTCATCAATATTTTAATAGATATTGGTTTTTACTGTAAGAGACATCACTTCTTGTTAATTTGAGTGCTGGAATGGCCCTGGCAGGCAGAATACCTTGGCTCCAAATAAACCCTAAGGGGAAAAGGGAAATATCTTCCTAAGAACAACAATTGGAAAGAATCTAATTCAATAATAGATTTTGTTTGGTATCATTCTGGCACCAGCAGTCATCTTCTTGTTATTTTTAGGTTCCAATGACGCCAACAGGTTTTGTTTTTTTCTTCATGGGATTTTAGTTTTGCTGTTATGCAAAAAACCCCCAAATAAATAAATCTCAAGGAGAAAATTTCCATAGTTCAATTGCATTGAACGGAGCTGCAATTATGTCTAGAATTTCAGACTCTGCACCCCTCGATACTCAAAACACACACAGAGGTTTGCCTGAGGCCAGAGATGAGCATAAGGACTTCTTGGTTAGCTTTTGGGGAAGGATAGAGAGATGGGATGAAGCACACACATTTACCTAGGGAGAGACTAAGAGGGTTTTAAATGAAGCACATTACACAGCCCAAAAGGCAAAAATATGTGTTTATAAGTACAAAACAAACATCACAATCATCTTGTTTCCTGTGACAACCTCTTTTTTTGGGTTGGTATTTTTTTTTTGGGTGTTTTTCTTTCCAAGGGATTAGTCACAGAAGCATTTCTTTGGGGATATTAGCTGCGGGAGCTATAAGAACCAAGCACCGCGAATGCCTGGTCAAGTACTCTTTGTGCTTTTCACTAGGTCGTGAAATTCTTGATCTGTAAAAAAACCCCCCTGTGTGTTTTGCAGAGCTTTTCCCCACGATTTCCTTCACTTTGTGCATCATGAAGAGCTACTTGTTTTTGCACTATGTGGCCTGAGAGCAGGGTGGGCATTACAAAGCCAGGCTGGAGTCAGATGAGGCTCCCAAGGACAGCGAGGGCAATAGGGAGCACATCAGCACCAGCTGGTGCTGCGATGGGGAAGGGCTGTCCCTGTCATACCCCTTACCTTTACTGATCACAGACACACACAGTCAATCAACCACGCCAGGGCCATGGGGTTCCTCAGCCACGCTGCGTGATGCAGGCTCACGGAGGTGTAAGGGGATGGTCACCCCTGCAGCACATCTCGGGGTCACAGTGCTTCTGTCTTCTCTACCCTTGCTGCAGATTTCCCATTCTTCAGCAGAAAAATCCTCTTCTCACGTCGCATGGCTGTGAAGGAATAAGCAAAGAGGGTTTTCAGTGAAAATCCCTGTCTGCTTGGCCAAAAGAAAAGCAAGAAGGAAGCAAAGGCCACCAGACGATTTTCTTGGGAGCTGCGTGCCCAGTGGCGACCAATTCCAGACCAAGACAGGGCTGCTCAAAACGAGAGTTAACCAAACCCTTGCACACGAGGAAGTCCGTGCTTCAGCGACAGCAGGATCCGCATCCCCTCACACAGTCACTGCCAAGCTTGAGGCATTTTCTGTTCTTGCTGGAGCACTCGAGATGAATAGACTTTGGTCATAAAGCCGCCTGGCTACGAGAAACAAGACACAAGCTAGAAATTTGTGTTTTCAAGAGTGTGCTGAGCTTAGATGTCACTTCTGGGCTCCAAGTTGGACGTCACCCCACATTTTGTTAAGGGCTGATAACTGGTGGATTCTTTCTGGTTTGGGGGTTGATATAATTCTTTTCTTTCCCTTTCAATTTTTAAAATTTTTTACAATTACAAGAAGTATTTGCAAGCCATTTTATTTTTCCCCCTCGCAGATAGCTTCTGGCTGCATTCAAGCTGAAATTTGGCAGTCAGCACGCATTTCTTATTCAACAACAGACACGGATTCTGTACTTTCAAACTTGTGGTGGGTACAGACCCAAGAGATTTTATTTCATTTTTTTTTCTCCTTTTCTTTCAAATCTGCATTCAAATCACACATGACTTTTTTTTTAAAGCAAAAGCTACAACAGAAACCCCTAGGACGTGCATTAACAACAGCCAATTAGCCACATATAGGCTGGGCGGCTCGTGGGGAAAAGGGTTTTATCAATAATAAAGTAGTGGAAGCTGGTGAATTTTACAGCGGGACAATTTAATATTGGGGAGCCAGATTGCCTTGGATACAAACCAGAAGCAAGGATGTGTGGCTTTTTGTATCTGTTGGGCTCTCATCCAAAACCAGCCCACGTGAGCTCTGCCTGGTGCTTTTACTATTTGCCAGCAGGTTGGGGTTTGATGATGGGTACCCAGTAGGGTGAAGGATTTGGGAGAAGGACGTTCATTAGCATCACTGGAGGGGAACCCCTTAGCTCATCCTGCTCCCTCCAGGCTTTTGCATTCATCACCCATTTCCCTGGAGGGAGGTACATTAGAGAAGAGGGAAATGTGCCCAGCTAATTTTAACTTTGAAGTGGGGGAAACGGCGGTGGGTTTTTTGCCTGGAGCTCCTTCTTCTTCCCTACCTCTCCTTGCTCCCAATATTTTTGCAGACTGTTTAAAAACCCAGTTGGTTTGAATATGCACAGGCTTCTTAGCATTTGCTCAGACCAGTGCCTTTGGGTAGCTTTTTGAAAAACATGAGAGATTAACATTTGAAAAGGTTTTCCCACACACTCTCTGAGCAGGAAACGGGGCTGGCTTCCCCCTCCATCCACTTTATCGCTAAGCAGCTTGGAGAGAAATAATGGAGACTTTCATGGCCATCGAGATTAAAACCCGTCACCCATGCTGGGATAATCTCTCAAGCTTGTCTTTGGTAAGCAAGGAAGTTGGACTGGGAGCTGCACCTAGATATCCATGTACTGTCTCAGCCCTTGCAGACAGCCACCCACCCACAGACCTCAGAGCAAAATGGAAGAGGGAGTGGTTCAGGAAAGCCTCTTGCAGAAGCACTCACCTTTCAGTCGGTGCTGGCCCTGCCAGCTCTCTGTAGCCGGGCGCCACAGCAGTCGTCGGCACTTAGCGAGGCTGGAGCAGATGAGCTGGTTCCTCGTTGCATTACTTCTTCACTTCTTTGAATGCAGACACACAACCCAGTTAATGGCAGCTTAAAGCTACCTCCTGGTGTGGGCATGATGGCCTTCCCTGGGCACAGCAGCTTGCTTTAACCCACTGCCAGCACCAGTGTGGCCAGCAAGAGTAGGGAAGCGATTATCCCCCATACTGGGCACTGGTGGGGTCTATTGTGGGCACCTCCATGAAAGACAGACTTTGAGGTGCTGGAGCAGGTCCAGAGGGTTGGAGAAGGGTCTAGAGAACAAACCTTGTGAGGAGCAGCTGAGGGAGCTAGGGCTGGTTAGTCTGGAGAAAAAGAGGCTGAGGGGAGACCTTATCGCTGTCTACAACTGCCAGAAAGGAGGGTGCAGAGACGTGGGGGTTGGTCTCTTCTCACAAGGAACAAGAGACAGGACAAGAGGAAATGGCCTCAAGTTGTGCCGGGGGGGTATTTAGGAAAACTGGGAAAACCTTCTTCCTGGAAAGGGCCATCAGGCCTTGGAACAGGCCGCCCAGGAAGGGGGTTGAATTGCCATCCCTGGACGTGTTTCAAAGTCGTGGAGATGTGGAGCTGAGGGACAGGGTTTTGCAGAGACCTTGGGACAGCTGGATTTATGGTTGGACTTGAGCTGAGGGACAGGGTTTTGCAGAGACCTTGGGACAGCTGGATTTATGGTTGGACTTGACGATCTTGAAGACCTTCTCCAACCTAAACAATTCTATGATCATAGAATCATTAGGGATTGGAAGGGACCTTGAAAGATCTAGTCCAATCGCCCTGCCCTTAAGGCATCATCACATGAGGGTGTAGGACCTGAATTAGTTTCCTCCCTCAGACTATGTATCTTGTGCTGACATACCAGTTCACTGTAGGGTAGCATGGGAAAGGTCTTGCAAGAGGGACGTACCTTGAGACAAAAGGTTTGGGCAATGTTCATGACAAAGTCTGACGGGCAAAGAGCTGATCACAGTTTACATGAACGTAGCCTGCTGGAGTGCAGTATGTAGGAGCCAAAGTTCTCTCGGAGGGCACTTTCCAGTGCAGCTGGAATCAGGTACCTGAGCAGCACCTTTGCAGCAAATGTGAAAAAACACCGACCAAACTTGCCATCCAGGCCTGAGTGATTTCTTGCCCATTTCTGTATGTGCACCCATCTGCCAAGCCAGATGTACAAATGCGCTGTGTGGGCAAACAGGCGCTCGTATGGGCAAACACTGCCTTGACGCACGCGTTCTCGTGGGCATGAAATCAGGCGACGCACAGAGGCAGCGAGGACAGGCACCTCCTTGGGCACAAACCCTGTCCTCTACTCCCTGACACCGAGAGACCAGGATAACTGAGCTCAACAAGGTTTGGCAACGTGGGTCTCCTTTCATGGGACCATTGCTGGCAGTGCTGTGGGGTTGGACAGGCTGCCATGCCTACCATGAAAGCAGGGCTTGACTAACTCACATCCAAGGTGATATGATCAGCTTGGAAGCTGAGGGAGCTGGGGTTCTTCAGCCCAGAGGTGAGAAGACTCCAGGGGGACCTTATAGCTGTCTTCCAATACCTTAAAGGAACTTACAAGAAGGCTGGAGAGGGGCTTTTCCCGAGGGGATCTAGTGATAGGGCAAGAGGGGGTGGTTTTAAACTGAGGGAACCATAGAATGGCCCAGGAAGGGACCTCCAAAGGTCATCCAGTCCAACCTTGCTGCAGTGCAGGGGCATCCTCAACTAGATCAGGTTGCCCAGAGCCTTGTCCAGCCTCCCCTTGAATATCTCCAGGGATGGGGCCCTTCGTGGGCAACCTGTTCCAGTGTTCAATCCCAGTCCTGCTAAAGACCATCTTCCTAACATCTCATTTCAATCTGCCCTTCTCTAACGTGAAACCATTGAAGGAGAGGAGGCTCAGCTTATCTCTTAGGAAGAAGTTCTTCAGGACAAGGGTGGAGAGACTCTGGAATTGATTGCCTGGAGACGTTGTGGCTGTCCCCTCTCTGGAGGCCAGGTTGGATGAGGCCTTGAGCAAAAAAGTCTAGTTGAGAAGCATCACTGCCCATGGCAAGGGGTTGGAGTAGAAGAGCTCTAAGGTCTCTTCCAACCTGAGCCAGTCTAGGTCTCTTCCAACCTGAGCCAGTCTAGGATGATTCTCTGAAGCCAATCAAGGTGCTTCTTGTGTTCCCCAGGCTATGCAAGGAGGCAGGAAGTGCTCCACCACCCTGATATGACACACAACAGTGTTTATCTTCTGCCATCTATGAATAACCTTGTCTCAGCTGTCAAAAGCAGGTGTGAAGCAACGCATTCACTATGCTTGCTCAGCTAATTGGGAGCATTACAGCAAATGACTAGGTAATGAACCAGTGTTTCAACCCCAGTAATCACTCATTGTCGCTCTAGCAGAACCATAAAGACTCTGTGATGTTTTCTTCCTTTGAAGGAAGAGCCATTAGTCTGTATCATCTGAATCCCTGTTCTTCAAGTAAATATAATTACTCCAGAACCAGTAGCGAGAAGGGAGCATTTTCCATGCTTCATGCTCTTGGAGTGCCCTGGAGGTGATGATCTCCAGACATCAGTCCTGACAGCTCCAGAGGAGCAGCCCTCAGGCTCCTGGCAGAGGTGGTACAGGAACCAAAGAGATGGATTTCTTCTGGAGCAACCCTTTCTGTGGGGTGGCTACACACAGCTGGTTTGGGTGAACACAAGGAGCCACTTAAAGAAAAGCAAGATGGGGAGAGAGACCCCTTAAAGCACATCCTTCCATCATCTCTCCACACAGGCTCCTGCTCAAGGTGGATGATCCTCCTTCCAGACCCACCCCAGCATGGATTCACCCGATGGGGCCAGTTCCATCTGATTTAGAGTCTGGTTCACTCTGTCTGGGTGGAAAGCAGAAATATCCTAAAATAACTCCAAGGATCTGAGTATTAGTCCACTGCTGGTTGCTTTGGAACATCCAAGGGCCACTCACAGCAGAAGGAGCTGACAAACACAGCTCCTCCAGCAGCTCTGAGCCCACGTTGGTGAGCTGCTCTGTCTGATGCGAAGGATGCCAATCTGGCACTGAAATCCTCCTTTAAAATATTCTTCACTCAGCTTCTAAAACATCCCCCTCCCTCCCAAAATAAACAAACAAGTTGGAAAGCTCACGAGCCTGGGAATGGGCTGCAGGCAGGAAGCTCTGTGAGATGACGGAGCTCCAGCGTCCCACGAAGGCGGGGGCTTGTACATCCTTCTGTCTCATGGTGATTTCCGGTACCTTCTCATCACACCCCACGGCGCCTGCTCCCCCCGCACCACAGCTCGCGTGGAGGTGGCTCACGTGGACCCCACAGCAATGTCACGGTATGTGCTGTCAGGACACTGGGACAGGGTGAACGCTGAGTGACCTTCAAGAGAGCCAGGGTGCTGAAGGGCTGGGAGCTGCTGGACAAAGAGCACAGTTATTAACTCCGGGCAAGAATGACTGACATTCCATTCACCACCACCATGCTCCTGTCTGCCCAACTGGGACGGGAGGAAGGGTGGTGTGAACCAGGTATCATATCCTCACCAAAACTGAGAGAGCCAAGGTGGCATCTGCTTGATCTCATCAACCTCAGCCTCCCATCATCAAGGCCAGGAATAAGGGATGGTGAGGCTGCTCCTGGCTGCGCCGTGGGTCAAGGCAGCTGAAATGTCTCTCCTTGCCTAATTTCCCTCTGTCCTCAGCAGGTCTTTGCCTCCCTGCTTCCTCGAGGGCAAGGAAGCAAAGTGAAAAAGGAGGCTCTATTACAAACAAGAACCTGTTTCCATAGAGATTTGCTTTGAAAAATGCACGAGACAAAGACAGAGGTTAGTGAGGAAAACACAAGAGCTTGTCCTTGTGCATCACAGGAGATGTCTCACCCACCCACCGCATTCAGCAGCCTCCACTTGCCCAGAGTGGGTTGAGTGCAAGTGTGTCACAAGACCCTCCTGTCCCATCCCCACTGGACACAGGAGCTGGTGCTCTCTGCCACAGTGGATCTTCTGTCAAGTCCTCCCACGGGGATGTCCCCAGCCAACCCCCTCCAGAGCTCAGAGGTAAATACAATGAGCCTGGCTGTAAAACAGCAAGAGGATGAAACACAGGAACTGTATCATCATCTTCATCAGAGGATGAAGACGTGAGCTAGAAAGCTGACATCATCCCACTGCCTGTGAGGGTCCTGCGTGGGGCTGGACCTTGTGGTCTCAGGGTTGGTGACTGCCTCTGGTCACCCTTTGTGGGGTGGCTGCTAATGAAAGCCTTGCTTGTCTCTCCTCATGCCCTTGACATAAATCAACCCTAATCTACCTGGTGCAACACCACTGACACCGAGGGGGTTATCAGCAAGGTGAGAGCTGCTGCTTCTGTTGAACAAGGGAGATTAGAGAACTTCCTTGACCCCACAGCATCCAGGATTTCCTTGTTCTTCTGACAAATCATGATGCCTCAGGAGGAGATAAAAGCACAGATGCAATTAGATTTTGTCCTGTTCGCCTTTAATCAGCTCTCTGAGGAAATGGATTCTGCACAAAAATATTGCAAACTCTTCACTATTTCCACAGATTTCCCAAGCAAGAAGAGTTGTCAGGCAGGCGGGAGGAAAGACAGCGGGATGGGGTGGAATCGTAGAATTGCAGAATGGCTTGGGTTGGGCAGGACCTTAAAGATCATTTAGTCCCAAACCCTTTGCACAGGCAGGGACACCTCTCACTAGACCAGGTTGGCCAGAGCCCCATCCCACCTGGCCTTGAGCACCTCCAGGGGTGGAGCAGTCACAGCCTCCCTGGGCAACTCGCTCCAGAGTCTCAGCACCCTCACAGGGAGGACTTTCCTCCTGAGATCCAATCCCCTCTGGTCACAGGTAGCCATTCCTCTCAGCAGGTAGAGAGGTGGAAATAGAGTGGTCCCACACATTGGGTAAAGAACATAAGGGGGTGCAAGGGGTTAAAGAGATGAGCTTTCCTAGACCATGATATATCCATCAGGGAGGGAGCTGTCGATATTCAAAGTGAGGATGGACAGGGCTCTGGGCAACGTGATTTAGTTGATGATGTCCCTGCTCACTGCAGGACTGAATGACCTTTGACGGTCCCTTCCAACCCAGGCCATTCTATAGTTCTGTGTTGTCTCAGAGAAAGTCAAAGGAACTCCAAGAGTATTGGCAGAGCAACAGGTGTGGGATGTTGGCACCTGGCTAGTGAGGCTGGCCAAGGGAGACCTGTGCTTATACCAGGATGGGGTCACAGTCTCACAGTGCTTTCATCCCAACAACACATCCCCAGAGACAAGTGGTCATTTTGGTCTAGGTGATCCTACTGTGGCAGGGGGATTGGACTAGATGACCTTTCGAGGTCCCTTCCAATCCCTACTGATTCTATGATTCTGTGGTTCTATGAATAGGAAACAAATTCCTCAGATAAAGAAACTCACAGATTCACAAGGAGAAAATTACAGCAGTCTTGAGGGGAACTCAGGCTTCATCACACAGGGAGAGAGACCGTTTGGGGCCAAATGCACCTTCTCCTTGAAGAATAGCAGTGACTCAGCCCCACCAGCCAGGAAAAACAACCAGACGGCGCTGGGCATCTTCTCAGCACTGGGAAGCCTCGCTGGGGAGGGGGCAGGAGGTGGCAGCCGCTCATACCCAGCCTCAGCGATGCACACAAAGAAGAGAAGCCAAGTGCCCTGCTGAGCCTTCCAGCTGGTGGGTCATCCCTTCCCTTCACAGCACCAACACTCTCCTGGCCACCCTGGAGCCCCTGATGCCACTCTAATCCCAGCAGACAGAGCAGCAGCCGGGGTAAGCCCAACTGCTGCTAGTGCTACCCTCTGAAGAGCCTGTTTGCAGGCACACACCACCCACGGAGGGGGAGAGCAGTGGTGTATCAGCTTTTTCCCAACAGGGCTGGGAAATTAAAATGCAAACAAGATTAGTCGGTATTATCTTAGCTGGGCACATGGAGAAGTCATCTGGCTTTCACATCCCTGCAAAACAGGAGATGCTCTCCACCGGCAGGGCCTCGCCGCTGCGTCTGTTTAAGAGAATAAAGGCATTGCTCCGCTGTCGGCTCCATCTGCAAGATCAGAGCCCGGGCAGACACACAGCAACAGATACCTGCAGAGTGATAAAGCACCGCTGTGGGAAGCGTGGGGACGAGCTGCTCCACATTCCCTTGCAGATGAGACAGCAGCAGTGCAGAAGCTTGGGCCACTTGGTCCTCCAGACAGCAGCAGGTGCTCCCAGGGGATGAGAGCTGTGAGCCTGGGTCATCCGTCCGTGACAGCGCTAGGACTTAGCAGACACCTCGGGGCAGCTGGCAGTGCAATAGAGCGGAGGAAAGAAAGAGCAGGTTTCATTTAGGAGACACAGACATTGTGTTCGCTTGAGTGGGTCAGCTGAATTGACCAAAGCCCAGCAGGATCCACACCCAGCTGAGAAGGCTGTCTGCCACGCGCTGGGATCGCTGCTGTGATTCAGCCAGGAGAGCTGCTCTCCTGACTCACCGCTGAAGAGCCCTCGATGTTCCCTGCAGGAGAGGCTGTTAGGAGACACTCGTGGTTGTGGCTTCGGTTGAAGAGCTTAGAAAATGCTGGAATCCCCTTTTACAGGGGATCCTTGCCCTGCTGCTCCACAGAGCCCACGCTGGGTGAGCTCACACAGCAGTTGGAGCATCACGGAGCGCTCTGAGCCATTGTTTTCAGCTGCAGCTTGTTTTGTTATCTGAGGGAGCTGCACAAACTTTTCTGCCTGGGACACGAAGCAGAGTCAGACCCCTGTGATGTCCCAGATTTGGCCACACCATGGAGTTTGGGCCGATTGCTGGGTGCACTGTGATTATCTGTGTAGTAATTTCTAGTGTTCATCAAAAATCTGCAGTCATCCTTGCCCCAGGGAGCATCCCACCAGCCAACATGAGGCACAGGCAGCCAACCAGGCATGCAAATAACCAGTCTGCAGGGAGCCAGACCAGTGCCAGGCGAGCTCAATCTGCAGTGGGCAGGCAAGAGTGGGAACCACTGCCTGCAAGCCCCTGCTCTCATCAAAGCCATGCTCTGCCCTTCCCACCCCCAAGACCTCACATCACGAGGTAACATGCTTGGAAGCAGAGCTGGGATGCTCAGGACTCTAGTAAAGTCTCCTCCTTCCATCGACAAAGTTATTCCTGCCTCCATAAAACAGGATCTGCTTCTCCCACCCTGAGCTGACACATTATCAGGGAGCAAAGGCTGTCTCCTGTGCGTCCAGATGGCAGCACCCCCAGGAGCCCCATCTCTGCTGCGAGGCAGGCTGTCACTGCAGCACGTGGCACCAGTGAGCCCAGGGCTTCTGAACAGCATCAGAGGAGCACCGAGAGAGGTTGTGGTGGAAAAGCGACAGCACCTTGCAGACACCTGCCACCAGGACCACACCAGCCTCACACGAGCATCACAGCTCTACGAAAGGGTGTGAAAGAGCAGCTGATGGGTTGAGACTCCCTCCTCTTATTTTCTCTAGGAGCAGTTCATCCTCATGATCCTGGGGATGGTTTCTTAGGACATTAGGTTTCCCTTTCCCTTTGCTTTTGCTCTCCCTTCTGTTCCACACCCATCATCCACTGGATTGCACAGTGACAGCCTATTCCATTCACAGCAATACAGAAACTCATGTCCATTTAGTGCATCCTCTGCTAAGTCCAACACAGGAACCTGGTTTCTGCCAGAGCCCTAAGGGGTGACAGAGCACTGGAATGAGCTGCCCAGGGAGGTTGTGGAGTCTCCTTCTCTGGAGGTGTTTAAAACCCACCTGGACATGTTCCTGTGTGACTGGATCTAGGGGATCCTGCTCTGGCAGGGCGACTGGACTGGATGATCTTTCGAGGTGCCTTCCAGTCTCTGATGCTCTGTGATCCTGTGAAATGCAAGTAAAACATGGTTGTTCAAGGGAGATTTAGCTGTTCTCAGGCTCTGAAGAGACACACATCTCACATCTGTCTCCACATGCCGCAGCATCGTGCACAGGGATGGGCATGAGAGAAAACTCCAGCTGCATCCTGAAATAAATCTATCTGCAGTTTTACTTCTGGCCTCTCAGCTGTCCCCTTGGTCCTGCTGTCACCGTTTTCTCCTTCACTGGAGATGTTTAAGACCCACCTGGATGTGTTCCTGTGTGACTTGGTCTAGGTGATGCTGCTGTGTCAGGGGGATTGGACTGGATGATCTTTCGAGGTCCCTTCCAATCCCTAATGATTCTATGATTCTCTTACTGCCAGCACCAAGGTGGGGTGATGCATGCTGCCAGGGTATGACCCTCTGCAGAGTAAATCCTTTGGCTGAGGCTGTAGGAGGGCTGCTGGAGCAAATAGTGAGGAGCAAGGGAGCTGAGCAGGAGGAAGATGCCAGTGCATCTTGGCGTCCTGTCCTGCAGAACCCAGCCTGGGGGTGAGGATGTTCGTTCCTGTGTTTCTGCTGGGTGCACATAAGCCCTGGCTTTGCTTCAGGCTTCTGGAGGTTTTTACGAGCTACAGAGAAACAGCAATTTATGGAAAAATCCAAACAATAAATAAGCTCCCTCTGCCTAAGCCCCTGCTCTGTAGTCCAGCTCTCGTGACAGGCGTTTGTCATGAGCAGAGGGTGCAGTGCTTTCCATCTGCAGCACATCTCCCCATGGCAGCGCTAGCAACATCAACAACTTGTTCTGCTCATGGCTGTGAATTTCAGCTGGGGACGTCTGCCTAGCCCACCGGACCTCCAGCTTCCCAGCTAAAGCAAGGCCTTAGGTCTGCAGAGCCACCCCCTCGCCCCAAGAGAAGGGGTGGAAACGTGGAGAAAAGCTTCTTTTCTGACCATTGTAAAACATCACTTACCTTCTTCCTTCCCAGACTGAAATCCATCCTGCCCTTGTGGGGTCTAATAACATCACTGAGTCAATGCACTGGAGCTGTAGGTGTTTCTCTTGGGTCCAAATAAGGTTTAACCTCTTTCTCTTGATGCAGAGGTCAGTCTGAGAGGCCAGTCAGAGCCCTGGTGGCAGCAGCTCAGCCCAAAGTCTCCTGATCCCACACCAGACAGCACTTTGCTTACAATCAGGATGAAAAGGGGTTTCTACAGGGAAAACCTTTAAGAAACATGATTAAAGCACTGAAGCAGTGAGCACCAGCTCCTGCTAAGAACAGAGGAGGGATGTTCTACTCACCAGGAGCTGCAGTTCTCAGTCCTAGGGTTCCATACTTCAGTTTATCTACCTGAGAGAAGGTCTAGACTTGGGGACAGTAAAAGCAAGACAACAGTGGTGTCCCCCAAGGCTCAGTGCTGGGGCCACTCCTGTTCAACACCTTTATCAACGATCAGAAGGAACTTCTTCACAGTGAGGGTGACAAAGCACTGGAAGGGGCTGCCCAGGGAGGTTATGGAGTCTCCATCTCTGGAGATGTTTAAAATCCACCTGGAAATGTTCCCATGCAACTTGATCTTGGTGATCCTGCTGTGGTGGGGTGATTGGACTGGGTGGTCTTTCGAGGTCCCTTCCAATCCCTAATGTTCTGTGATTCTGTGATCTTGATGAGGGGACTGAGTGTGCCCTCCGTAAGTTTGCAGACAACACTAAGTTGGGAGGGAGTGTTGATGTGCTGGAGGGCTTCAAGCTTCAATATTCAACAGGGTAGGTTTAGATTAGACATCAGGAAGAAATTCTTCACAGAGAGAGTGGTCAGGCACTGGACTGGGCTGCCCAGGGTGGTGGTTGAATGAGTTTTAAAGATGCTTAGATGTGGTGTTGGGGGATCTGGTTTAAGGGTGAACTTGTAGAGTGGGGCTAATGGTTGGACTCAGTGATCCCAAGGGTCTTTTCCAACCTGAATGATTCTGTGATTCTGTGAAAGCCTGTCAGCTCCATCTCCGCAGTGTTTGGCTGCAACTCCATCAGGAGAAGGGCAGCAAGACCTCTCACCCTCTTCACATCTATTGAAGAGGTGGTTCCTGAGCCACACCTGGGGTCTGCAGCATCCTCACCCCACACAGTTGGGAATGGGCATCCCAGCTTGGAGCTGGCACCAAGCCCTCTGCAGAGCATCTCATCTTTGAGCCAGCTCTATGGCCTCTTCTCCTTGGGAAAAGTGGGCTCTCAAAGGAGAAAGAGGTCTAATCTAAGCTCTTCCTAAGGCCAAGGATCCTTAAATTTCAGAGCTGGGCAGGAGAAAGAAAAATCAATGAAGGGAATGAGGCTGGGCAGCGCTGCTTTGTCATGCAGCTGCTGGTGGGCTATGTCTGGGGAAGCACAAATCCAGTGGGAGCTGCAGAGGTCTTTCCCCTGAGAGCTGCTGGGCTCCCCAGTGCCCAGGGATTGTTTCCGGCTGGGATGCTCCCAGGGAAGAGCAGCCCTGCTCAGGAATGTCCCGTTGGGTGTGTTTGAACACCCACCAGCCTCTCGTGGATGGCAGGAACATGCTGACTGTGTCAAGCATCAAATCACAGGCTGAAAACCTGCTTGAGGAGTTAGTGCAGAGTAAAAAAGAGGCTACAACAAGAAGAGGGTGTTGCTACAAGTGACTGATCATTGCATTCTCTGTCAACCGTGGGTCTTCCTTCCCATTGGTGCTGCTGAGATGTTGGAGTCATGGAAGAGCAAGTTGGTTCTCCACAGAGTTGGTCTGCTTGGCATGGGATGAGAACACGTCCCTCTTCAAAAACCAGCACCAGGCAAAGCAGGGTTTTGCCAGTTCTCATTACAGACATGTCCCCAAGCAGCCAAGAGGTGTGGGTGGGCATGGGTGGTTTCTCAGCCTGGCTTGCACACTCTGCTCCTCTTCTCTGGTCCTTGACCTGCTGGGGCATCTTTCACCCTTAAGCAATTGCTGACCCCTGGGTAGAAGAATGCTTGTCCTTGCAGCAAGTTGGTCCATCCACCATGGGATTTAATGCACAGCTGGAGACACCAGGCATTTCATAGAATCCCAGAATTGCCCACATTGGAAGGGATCTCCAAAGGATCATCCGGTTCAAGCCCCCTGCAGTGAGCAGGGACATCCTCAGCTAAAACAAGTTGCCCAGAGCCTTGTCCAGCCTCCCTTGAGTATCTCCTCAGCTCCCTCCATGGACAACCTGTTCCAATGTTCAACCACCCTCCTGCTGAAGAACTTCTTCCTAACAACCAGTTTCAATCTGCCCTCCTCGAATGTGAAGCCCTTGCCCCTCATTCTATCACCACAGGCCTTTGTGTTAGGACAAGTGGGATGTGGGGACCACAGCAAAGCCCTCACTCCCAGGATCAGTGTGGACAGGCTGAGCTGTGGGTGGCAGCCTGGCTGAGACTTGAGGCTGTGCCCTTGAGAGGATGCAAAGATCCACAGCCTGTCCTGTTGTCCCCCGTCATCACACTCGCTCTGTTCTCGATTCTGCTGCGGAAAGCAGCTGTAGCTATTCCTGCCAGGAGGTGTAAGACGAGGCTTTGCCATTCCAATGTTGAGGCTTTGCTAATTCACAGCTCCTTCGCACAGCTCGAGCTGCTTCCCTAATGTGCTCTGAGCTGCTAAAGGAGGTGAGACTTGCTGATGCAGCGCAATGTCACATGCTGGAGGAAGAAGAGGCTCAAGCTGGGACAGGTCCTTGAAAAATTATGGCTGTGTAAAGGAAGCCCACCCTCTGATCACTGAGAAAAACCTGAAAATATTAAAAGCTTGATTGCACTTTTTTTTCCTCTCCACTGAAGTAAATTAGCAGTGAAATAGGGCCACCTGCAAGCCCCCAGCAAGCCTCCTTCAGAGGCCAAGGGAATCATAGAATTGGAAGGGACCTCGAAAGATCAT
>VXBP01002732.1:0-10405 GCA_013400115.1 Rhinopomastus cyanomelas | reverse complement strand
CCCTCACCCAGATCATCTATGAAGATGTTAAAGAGAGTGTGGCCCAGCACTGATCCCTGAGGGACACCGCTAGTGACCGGCCGCCAGCTGGATGTGGCACCATTCACCACCACCCTCTGGGCTCGGCCCTCCAGTCAGTTCCTAACCAAGCACAAAGTGCTGCCGTCCAAGCCGTGGGCTGACAGCTTAGCCAGCAGTTTGCTGTGGGGGACAGTGTCAAAGGCTGGAGAGCTGGTCAGGGAGAAATTGAATGAACTATAACGAGGGCAAGAATAACGCCAGGTACCAGAATAGGTTGGGAACTGGTCTGTTGGAGAGCAGTGTAGGAGAAAGTCACATGGGAGTCCAGGTGAACAGCAGGATGACCGGGAGCCAGCAGTGTGCTCTTGTGGCCAAGAGGGCTAACAGCATCCTGAGGTGGATCAGAATTGGGATGGCTAGCAGATTGAGAGAGGTTCTTCTCCCCATCTACACTGCACTGGTGAGACCACATCGCAGAATCACAGAGCATTAGGCATTGGAAGGGACCTTGAAAGATCATCTAGTCCAATCCCCCTGCCAGAGCAGGATCACCTAGACCAAGTTGCACATTTTGAGGATATTCAAGAACTTGGCTCTCTCTTGACTGCTAAGAGCTAGAAGGAAAAACAATGTTGGAACCAGGAGCAGTATATTGTTCACAGATTAATCAGCCTCTGCAAGGTTCCATAACTAAACAGCTGATAGCTTAAGACACCTTTCCAAGACAATAAAAGCAATGTCAGCAGAAAATCCATATTTCTCAAAGAATCCTCATGCAAATTATTGATGAGTTAAAAACTAGGAACAGACTTGGAACATATTGGGAAAGAGTAATTTATCACCCTTAACTGTCCCATAAAGGCTCACTAATTAGTATGGAAATAATGAGGTCCCAATGATCAGTTTTTTGACATGTATAATCTAGGAGGCAACCTTCCAGTTTTCTTTCTTTTCAAGCCTAAACAGCAAAGTAAACACCCAAGAGATGTTTCTCTTAATTTCTTTGCATTAGAAGATGATCATAATGTACAGCCTATAACATCTGGAGCATTGTGTCCAGTTGTGGGCCCCTCAGGTCAAGAGGGATGTGGAGCTGCTGGAGGGTGTCCAGCATGGAGTAACGAAGATGATGAGGAAAGTCGAGCACTTTCCTTATGAGGAAAGGCTGAGGCAGCTAGGTCTGTTTAGCTTGGAGAAGGAGACTGAGGGGTGACCTTGTTAATGTCTATAATATGTGAGGGGTGTCAGGAGGGTTAGGGTTAGAAACCAGGCTCTTCTCAGTGTCATGTGGTGATAGGACAAGGAGCAATGGATGTAAGCTGGAACACAGAAGGTTCCACATCAACCTGAGAAGGAACTTCTTCCCAGTGAGGGTGACAAAACACTGGAATAGGCTGCCCACGGGGGTTGTTGAGTGTCCTTCACTGGAGAGGTTTAAAGCCTGCCCGGACATTTTCCTGTGCATCTTGGTCTAAGTGATCCTGCTGTGTCAGGGGGATTGGACTAGATGATCTTTTGAGGTCCCTTCCAATCCATAATGATTCTATGATTCTATGAAAATAAAGACAAAACAAAAGTCAGACCTAAATTTTCACTCACCTGTTTACCAGGTTTGACATCACTGGTTCAGTCCTGACTTCTCTACCTCCCCACCTTAAGTGATGCAGTGGAATGGGGAATGGGATCTGTGGTCAGTCTGTAACAGCTCCTCTCTACTGCTCCTTTTTCCCCACACTTTTCTCCCGCTCCAAGATAGCTCCTCTCCACAGGCTGCTTCAAATTTCAAACCTGCTTTCGTGTGTGCCCCTGGGGGCTACAGTTCCTTCAAGGCATATCTACCTCTTCTGGCACTGTGGTATCTTGTTCCAGCATAAGGTCCTCTACACAGGCCCCAGGAAAATATTACTCTGACACCTGAAGCACTTCTGCTTCATTCTCTGATACTGGTTTCTCTTACTATTGTTTCTCATGCTTGTTTTTTTTCCTCACTAGCTGGCATTTTTGTCCTTTGTGAATTATGCTTTCTCCTAGACATGACTATCCTGGATGAGAGCCTTAGCTGTTTCCTGTGTTAGAGGACAGAGGATTGAACCAAGTGGAACAAAAAGCAACTGACTGTTCAGAACAGGGATATCTCAGCCTCCCCTGACCCATGCAGTCCTCTGCTATCAAAGCTTTCCCACTGCACTCAGTGCAATGATATTAAACAGGCAATGGCAATACTGGCTGGATAAATAAGGAAAGAATCCAGGGCTGGACTTTATTGTGCACTACTGATTTAGCTGTTTCACAGCTGAAATATTAATGAGCATAAAGAGGGTTCTTGAGAAGGACCCTACAGCCTCATTAGTGCACTAATGCAGGCATTGGGAGACAGAACTTCTGGTTCTTTCTCTGATTAATATTTAATACACCTACATTATTTAAATATTTCCTGAGCACACACTGAAACTAGACTTACTTCTCCCCAGCTAAGAGTTCCAGCTGTTAGGTTCTAGAAGTAGGAGTGCTGGCTTCTCTGCCTGTGAGGCTCAGTTCAGTCATTTGGTCTCGGACCCTGCCTGCCACAGACATCTATCTACAATGGCCTTGCCTGCTATCTGCACACACAGAGATGCTCCATGAGCCTAGTGAAACTTGGCACCTGGAAACATAAGAACGTAGATCTTTGGACCTTTGGGGTTTAGAGTCAGTCTTCACAGAATCATAGAATACTTTGAGTTGGAAGGACCTTTAGAGATCTTCTCGTTCAACACTCCTACAGTCATCAGGGACTGCAAAGGCCTTGATGATCTTAATCTTTGAAGACTAGATATCTCAGTTGACTAAAGTCTTCTTAAATTTCTTTTTTAATCTAGCCTTAGCTGACACTCACAAGAGACTTACAGAGGAAAGGCATTGAAAGATAAGATGGACTGATAACTGCTTCGCACAGACACTCAGTAAGGATTTCTGGCAGGAAGAGTATTCACAGGGTGCCTACTTTGGCCAAAGATGGGCTTATGATATAAAATGATAGATCATGAATGCATACTACATATATTTGATCCTAGTGAAGGATTCTCATTAACAAAGTTTTCTTTTTGTACCTTATCACAGAAGACTGTAGATGCAATTCTGAAGGTCAAAATCTACTTTTTCCCCCCGCCTGTTGAAAACTAGATTTTACACACTTTGTTGTTCACGTTCTAGACATTTCACATGCTTACATATACTAATGCAATTGGAATATAGCATACACAAACAAAAGTATGTTCGGTTAAAAATTTAATTTTTAAAGTAGACCAGGAATCTTATAATTTTTCATCTATTAAAAAAATATAAGGATAAAATAATGCTTTATATTTTGTGAAAATGCAGATCAACAAACATACTCCATTTTTTTTATATCCATGTCTGTAGGGGTTTTTTTCATTTTTAGAAGTACAAAGTCATTGTAGAATCCAAAAGTCTCTGGTTTGGATGTAGGAAGTATAATTAATAGACTGGATAAAGCATAGGATGCATTAATGCTCTTTGCTGATACAATTACTCATACACATACAGTATTAGACTGTATACATTCATCTGTATAGTCCAGTTAAGGCTTTTGTCATCTTTGCATCTTGAAAAATGCTTCATCCATGGTACAGAGTGGTCAGAATAGGCTTTAGGCAAAAAGTAAAATAAGTGAAGCAACATGAAAGGCAAACATCTTTGGCAATATTTAATTAGAAACTATCAATACATTCTCTTCTTTTACAGCCATTTCTGGTAAACAACCATCAATTGTCCACGGTTCATTGTGAGTAAAGGGTACTTATGATTACAAAGAAAGGAAGCTTTTTTTCTCCTCTTCATCAACTGTCATCTGCTTCACTCTGAAACGGGAGGAAGGTGATCTGTCTCTGAATTTTAAAAAGCAAAAATTTTCTTTTCCTTCAGGTATTCAGATACTATGAAAAAAATATTAACTTCCCAGATAAAAATTCAACTTGAGTTTTTAACACAAAAAGGTAAAATAAAGTTTAACTGTTGTTTGTAGCCAGCATCAACAACAGAGCAAAAGCTAATAGAGGAAAGATTTAGATTGGTTCTTGGGAAGAAATTCCTCATTGTGAGGTTGGAGAGGGACAGGAAAAAGTTGCCCAGACAGTTTGCAGATGCCTCCTCCCTGGAAGTGTTTAAGGCCAGGATAGACAGGGCCCTGGGCTACTTGGTCTAGTGAGAGGGGGTCTATGGCAGGGTGGTTGAAATTAGATCATCTCTCAAGTCCCTTCTATGATTCTAGGATATTTTTTTTCTGATGTCAAAGAGAAAATTGTTCCACAGCCTAGATAATTCCACGGCACAATGTGTAGCAGTTGAAGGCTCTGGGCTTGGTCTAACAAATTAAAAATTTTCTGAGCAATTACCTGTTTGTGAGTATTTTATTTTCTTATACATCTCATTTCTTCCTTGAAGCAGAAATTCTCTATCTTACCAAGTGTGAACACTTAATGGGTCTTCTCTTCCNGAAAGCATTGTAGACATTGAAAGCAAAAAGCACATCTCATATGACCTCTTTGTCGCCCATATATATGGTTTGTTTAACATTTTTGCCAATCTATAAAGCAATTCACTGAACAGTATACTTTAATGCCTTCACAGATCTCAGCATGCTGTCTGGAAGTTTTATCCCCTGCTGCAGAATAATTTGAGTCCAGGCACCTGCCTATTTATTTTTCATGCAGTAGGTTTTCTTGTAGATGTGTCACCTTGATGTGTTGATAACACTCTAAGATTTATTCAGCAGCCTCATTTGATGAGGCAGGCTGCTTCATTAAGTCAATCCCCATACATCTGCAGTTCAAATTATAGCTGTGAGATATCTCAACTCAACAGTTTATCTCCCAAAATGATCCTTCATGTTACAAATCTAAGTGCTTTCACTCCTTAGCACAACACCTTGTCTTTGCTTTACATTCACTGCACTTCTAAGAGCGTTACTTTATTAAAGCGGACTGCATGCACACATCATAGTGAAAAAGAGACATGCCATAGGAGTCCTGGGAAAGCTAAAATGTATCACTCATCTTCTGTTTTTTTCTCACAAAATCTCCTAGATGTTCTTGATAAGAATTTCACATCCCTTTCCTCAAAATTTTTGGTCTCACTCTGTTTTTTGTGTGCTTCATATATTTTCAGTATTTTATATAGAGCAGTGAATGTCTGTGGTTCACCGTGCAACTGTTTGTGGTACAAATATCTCAGACCCTTGAGGTGGCTTTGAACCAAACTGTACAAAAAATCAAACTTTGAACTTAAACTTCAGAAGGAGAATGTATGCACTGGATCTAGGAGCTCTAAGAAGCTGTGAGAAGAAAGGACTATCAGGAAAAATATACAGTACTGCAGAGAGAAACAAGAGTGAAGTTAGAGACAGAACTTCCTTTCTTGTGCAACTGCTTTTTTTTCTGATGAATAGACATATTTTTAAAAGACTATGAGATCCCTTATAGTCAGAATTCATCTTTGGATCAAGGCTGAGCCTAGGTTCAGACCTGGATTCTGGCTACAGTTATTCCCTCACAGTCAAGTAGCTAAGGGAAAAGCAAAAGGAAATATAAAGGCTTAAGTCTTTAATTGCTGCTGTTGTTTCAAAAGTTATTGTAAAATAGGTTTCTTCTGTCAGCTATAAGTATTCTACTAATGTATTTGAATTCCTTGGTCTGCTTTTCGAAATGTGCATTGTCAGACAAATACAAAGAACGTACATCAGCTATGGCATCATCCAGCAACAGGAGCAAATGCCAAGATACCTTTAAGCAGTAAGCTTCCTTTTGTGGCCCTTGTAGCCATGCTACATTATCCATCTGAAAAATCACACGGTGCTTGCGGTAACAAGAGAGGTTTTCTCACTCACTGCTTGCAGCTGCTGATCTTTCCTCTTGCTCTGGGATATGCAGCACAGCAACAATACTCAAAACTGTAGTGGTCTGACCAAACACCATTCTTAACTTGACAACGAATAATTGGTCTCCCATCTATCTCTGCCCTGTCAAAACCTTTATGCATTTTTTTGGCTGAACATTTCTTCCTGCAGAATAATTATGCAAAATGGAAAAGCAAAGGGAATCATAGAATCATAGAATAATAGAATCACTACGGATTGGAAGGGACCTCTAAAGATCATCTAGTCCAATCCCCCTGCAACAGCAGGATTACCTAAACCAAGTCACACAGGAACTTACCCAGTAGGGTCTTGAATATCTCCAGTGAAGGAGACTCTACAACCCCCCTGGGCAGCCCCTTCCAGTGCTCCATCACCCTCACTGTGAAGAAGTTCCTTCTCAGGTTGATGTGGAACCCTCTATGTTCCAGCTTACAACCATTGCTCCTCATCCTATCACTACATGACACCGAGAACAGCCCAATTCCATCCTCCCAACACCCACCCCTCACATATTTGTAGACATTAATGAGATCACCCCTCAGTCTCCTCCAATATCAAGAGACCCAGCTCCCTCAGCCTCTTCCCATAAAGGAGGTGCTCCACCTCCTTCATCATCTTTGTTGCCCTATGCTGGACTCTCTCCAGAAGCTCCACATCCCTCTTGAACTGAGGAGCCCAGAACTGGACACAGTACTCCAGGTGTGGTCTCACCAGGGCAGAGTAGAGGGGGAGAAGAACCTCTTTTGATCTGCTAACCACCCCTCTTCTGATCAACCCCATTTATCATTTTTATTGGGGGAAGAGAAATTAATATTTTCATGCAGATACACCAACAGGAAAAAATCCATGGAACAAGATACTTATTCGCTTCCTCTGACTCAATCCTACTTACAAGAAATAGGTGGTACGGCCTTTGTTCTATGAGGTCCTAGAGTGGGGAATAGGGAAGATCTGGCTGATGTTGTGGACATTAACATAGAAACTGAAAGATGCCCATTGCAATGTTGACATCATCCTAATTATGAGTAAATATATTTGATAATGTATTTGGTTGTTAAGGTTGCTAAGGAGCTATCCAATATTTTAACTTTTTGCTTTAATTCAACAGCTGACATACTTATTTACCACCAACAAATTTTAATAAACCTGAGGGGAAAATACTATTTAATACATAAAGAATTATTGCATGAAAATACAGCTATAAATATAAGAACACAGTTCTAGTGTTTGCCCCTTTAACATTGTTCCTATTGGCCAAATATCCTAATTCATGTGGTATTCTAATTACACCTTTGTGATAGTGATCACAATCATGAATTTGGCAGTGTCTTGATTTAGTAGTCCATTAATCCTCTTAAATAGTCCAAAAGCAGTAGTTCTTGTATAGTACATTTGGCTGGAATAGGAATGCTCCTTAATAACGTACACCTAACAGCTTGGAAAGGTTATCTGTGCAAACTCCATTATTTTCCATGGAAGGGATCATAATGTTTGCTGCTATGTTCACCAAATAGCTATGACCCCAGGCATGAGGCTTGCCAACCTCAAAATAGCTACAAAAAACTGTGGGAGTTGCACATTTCTGCCAACAGTTGAATCTGTCTTCTTATTGGTTGCCACATCATAGGATCATAGGATCATAGGATGTTAGGGGTTGGAAGGGACCCAAGAGATCATCGAGTCCAACCCCCCTGCCGCAGCAGGACAAAACTATCACAGATCACAGAGGAACGCATCCAGGTGGGCCTTGAAAGTCCCTAGAGAAGGAGACTCCACAACCCCCCTGGGGAGTCTGTTCCAGTGCTCCGTGACCCTCACAGTAAAGAAGTTCCCCCTTGTGTTGAGGCGGAACCTTCTCTGCTGCAACTTACACCCATTGCTCCTTGTCCCACACATTGTCAACCGTGTTGCTGACAGGACAACAACAAAAGACATTAATATAGTGCCATTTAATATTAATATGTAGTGCAATCTTTTATAATAATCTCTTATAATAACTAATGTTTTGCCTATTCCATCAGTTGTTAAAATATTCTAGGTGAATTGGTGCTCACTCTGTTGTTCCAGAAGTGTGTTTTAGTGTGTCTCACCCCTCAGCTGTAGTCCATAATAGGTCTCTTCCATCCCCATTCATTTATTAAGCCTTCATTGCTCCTGACTGTGAACTGCTGCCTCCACGTTCCCTGACCTCAGAGCACACATACTCTGTTGCCACATCCCATCAGCAGCTTGTGCAGGTTCACATTTCATAACAAGTAGCAGCTTTTGGCCATACAGAAAATATTCATGAGCTAAACTACTGCCAGGAAATTAGTTTTGCAGGACCAGTAATCCACAACAGAAGCTTCCCCACAAGTCTGGCAGAGCAAAAGCATGAAGTGAGATGGTGAATTGTGACATTATGAAGGGCAGTTAATCTGGTCAGCCAGTGAAGACCCTGAGCAGTGGAGGACTGTCATAGGCAATGAAAGGTAGCAGAGCCAAGCATGACACAACTAGTTCCATAATGGTTAATACAGCCTCTAGCAAAATCTAAGACTAAAACCACATATTTAAGAAAAAAACTCAACAGATTTAAGAAAGCTTGTTACAGTTTTAGATTGGAAGTAAGCTCATCTGTCTGTAAAAGGGCTTTTCAATTCTGTTGATTGTGCAGTTTATCAGTGCTAAGGGTTAAAACCTGGGGAAACCTGTTGACTTCAGAGGCTACAAACACCAGATCTCATGGCTTCTTCTGAGTTAACAAAATTAAAGGTGATTTGCCACATACAGAATTATTAAAAATAGCTTTTATTAGAGAATAATCAGGAAGAGTTGTGTCCTGCCCTGATCTATGGTTTTGTGAGCTTTAGTTCCATACAGGAAAACTAAGTGAAATGGGACACGTAGTAGTCTTCAAATCCATTAACCTAAGAGTAAAACTTCTGTTTATCTAAGTCTCAGGGTGAAGAAAACAAGATGTAGTGATATAATAATTGCATGTCCATAGTACAGTGGATTACAGACCAGCTTTGGTGTTCGAGATTTTTACCTCATTTATCCTGTAGTTTAATTTTAAGAGTTTAGTGCTAATGTTTCTTCAAGAGACATGAAAAATATCAAAAGGGAACTTGAGGCAAGTCAGTTTAACTTAATAAGATACTATTTTGGCACCTTTTCAAAGACAGCTAGAAAGAGGACATTTAAGTTGAAAGAAACCATAAACTGGTTAGGCTTATTCAACTGACCTCTAGTTATTCTGACTACACACAGAATGCCTCCAATTGGACTCATTCTTCTTCCACTCAGATGCAGCCTCAGTTCACCGCTAAGGACTGTTACTAAAGCAGCTCTTGAGAAAACAGAACACGCTGGTTTTCCCTCCAGTTATAGTGGGAAGTATAATTACATGATAAGCTGCAATGAACTTATGCCAACATGTTCAACTCAACGTCAGAGAATAAATTAACCAAAATGCTAGACCTTCACCTTTTCTGTGTTCTTGAACTAAATCTGAACCAGATACTTGTGTTTCTAAACAGAAAGAAAGAGAGAAAGATGTTTCATCTTCCCCAAATATACAGATGTTTCTTCCTCTAGGCTTGCAGTCAGTTGAAAATAATTGTACTGCTAATCTGTCTTACTATGAAGAATTTATGAAGAACAGATATGCATAATGTAATCAGATTTGTTGTTCAAAACATGAGGGGTTTCGTAATATCATGAAATAATATTCCCTCATCCTTACGAACTCAATTTGTTGCTTGGGTGAGGACTTATTGACAAAATATTTGTTGAGAAGATAACAAGCAGAGTTTCTTAATTTTAAAAGGAAAGAAATTAATGAAAACAAGTCCAGTTTCAAATTTTGAGCACTTGTAATTTCATTGGAAATATATTTGTGCTTCATTCCCTTTATTAAAATCTAAAAATGAAAGGCTTCTGAGTGAATATAAAACCTATGAGGGCTGAAGACAATATATGTTGTGGATCCTTCATTTGCATGATTGTAACGCATTCAGGAAGTGCCTTGAGCTCAGTCATACCTCACTCAAAGAGTTTTCCTTGTCTTCTGGGTACACAAACACTGAAGTATGTGACCTACTTTCCTTGAGGTGCTTTGCACTCATTTTAGCCCTCTCACATGCAGAGTTGTTGTGGTATTATCAAACGATCACACGGCAAAGGTGAAGGGAGTGACATGCAGAGGAAAACACAATGACACAGACCCCATGAATTTCCATTGCTACCATGTATTTGATTAAGCACCTGAGACCTGCCTTAGTACCTACAGGGTGCCATGCCCCAAAACTTGCCCTGCTTCCCTACATACTTAGACAAAGCCAAGCTTTAGACATCTGAGTTGGGATATAGCCAGAGTGAAGGTTGTATTTGAGATGTCTGCCCTGAAGTCCAGTATTTGATTACTACACAACTTCGGAGGTAACTGCTCTTCATAATCATAGGATCATAGGATCATAGGATCATAGG
>VXBP01002731.1:23866-34966 GCA_013400115.1 Rhinopomastus cyanomelas | reverse complement strand
GATACTCCTCAGCCTATCCACCTCTTCCCTCAACTCAGCTACCATAGAGAGAAGGTCACTTACCTGTTCACAACGTACACACACGTTTCCTGCACCACCCTCCTGCAGCGGCATAAGACTCAGGCACTCCCTGCAGTCAGGAGTCTGAACAGCCGCATCCTTTGTCAGGGGGATTGTCTGGGTAAACGAATCCCTCCTAGCAGCTGCCCTAGCCCTGGTCCTTCTAACTGCACCCATTGCCAACAAGAGTAAGAGTAAGACAGGAGAGAGAAGACTGAAAGCAAGACAGCAACACAACCTAACAGAACAAGGCAGCGTCTGCAGCCCTGCCTGCCCGCCCTGCCTGCGCGAACTGCCGTGCAAACTGCCTCACTACTATCCTGTTGGCCTACTCCTGTTAGCCGTGCTCCGGGGTCGCCGTGCTCCCCCGGAGGCTCTTGCCCTTAAATACTGGAAGGAGAGTGGCGCCAAGTCACCTCCCTGCTGGACGCCGCAAAGATCGCCGGCAAATTCATGCAAATCATTGTCTCCACAGTAAGACTCAGAGAGTTAAAGGAAACTACCCAAGTTCCAGTTTTTCTATTACTGTCAATGCAATGAGCACGAAATGGCAGTATCGAAGTATCATTTCACTTTACACGTATCCGGGTGGACTGCTTAAAAAAATCAAGTGAAACTGTTTATTAAAGTTATGTGGAATTTCCATCCAGCCAAAATTTATTCTGATAAAAGCCTACTTCTTGTCTTGTTATTCCTTAAGCTGTAGAGAAATGAGAAACCTCAGCTCCTCAAATCACAGACACTGCCATGGGAATTTACATTTGTTGTCTTTTTCAGCCTGGCCTTCTTGGTGCTCTGCATGATCCAAGAAGGAAAACAACCACAGAACAAATCTACTGTGCTCCTGGAGCCATGGAAGAAGAACCAGAGAAAGTACAATCTAATCATGCACATCAGAGCTACAAGCATTGACGTTTGTGGTGAGAACCTTATATCTACTCCTCATATATTCTGTGTTGTTTTCACTGAGTGATTCTATTCTGGTCCCGTGCACTGGAGGCCAACTACAAACTGGGAGACATAAGGTCTATTTCTGCAGTGCATCCTCTACTTAATTTCACGTAAAAGACATTAAGTTTCAACTACAACCAAAACTTGTGGAGCAAAAATAATCTACCGGAAAAAACCTGCCAGCATTTAGTCAAACAGTATCCTGTCAGTACGAAGCATTTCATAAAGTTCAGACCTTTCTTCCTCATTCTCAAACACATCTCAACATCAAGAAGTTTCAACAGTAGTGATTCCTCAAGTCACTGGTTTTGTAGTCTGTGTAACAAAAATCTTTCGACTATTTTATACAGCAGCCTTCATTTACAGCCAAGTGAAGATTAGCATAAGCTTTGAGTATTGACTACGTCCATTTTCAGCACAGTTGGCCTGCTTGCAGAAATGGGGTTAGTTTTTGTAAGCACAATCATCCAGGGAATTTGTTGCTTATGGACTTGGCTGCCTGTGATCAGTGGATCACCGATTAAGTCATAGTTCTTTAACTGATTAGTCTAAAAATAGATTTTTCCAGGCTTGCTCTCACTGCATATTTTTCAGGCTAGATTATAGTTTCAGTATGACAGTTTCACAGAGTGAGATACTGCTCAATGTGGGAAAACTATCACTGACAAATAAAATGATTATCCTTTTGTTCCAGTAGAACGAGGGAGGGGAGAAAAAGAAAGACTGCAGTAAATCTTAAAATTGATAGAAATTGCATTTAATTCTGTATTGCACTTAATTCTGTATAAATATTAATACTAGAAACCTAGAGACTTTGTCATATGTGAGTGCCTGCCTTATCACAAGCGTACATTTTATCTCCTCTAAAGCATATCAGAGATCAGTTCTGCATAGGAGAACAAAATGCTAGTTAGCAAAGCAAGGTAGGCTCTGATACTCCTCCCAGGAAAATCTAAACTCTTCCTATCTTTAATCAGATCAAACTTTGCTTTCACTCACAGTATTTTTTAGTTCAACTAAAGGGAAGGGATGTGCCAAATCTCAATGATAAACTCAGAAGGATTTCAGAACCTATTCTCTCAGCATTTTCATTCCAAGGGGCTGGACATTTGGACACACATTTTAGGCAGATTAAACCGTTAAATAAACCAGCTTGTTTTCTCTTCCCTATACTGATGCTGCCAGCCTTAGAGGGTGGTTCAATGTGGATTTTAAGGCCTTTAGAAAAATCACACAAGTTCTTCTTTTAAACAGAATGGCAGGCAGCCATTTCTAAGTTTAACTGCTATCTGCCTTTGTATCAGATGACAACCCCACAAGATATCTCCTGGATAAATAATATTAAGTCCTAATAGTCAACACTTAAGCAGGAAATTACATATATGGGGTAAATCTTTGTGTCCCTTTGGTAAAAATAAATTAAAAAAAAATCAAAAACCAAAAGCAAGAGAGATATAGAAAAATTACAATTTTTAGAGGTGTACTTTTTTCATGTTTTATGTGCAAAGTATAGTTGTACATTAGATTCTTTCTTGACATTTAAAAGATTGTATAAGAAGAGATAAATATAGTCTCACAAAGATCACAGAATTCTGCAAGTCATTACTTATACACTGCTGGACAAAACCTGTAATTTTTCTCAAATGTGACTTTTCAGTCAGTTAAAAAAATGACAGAAATGCCTCAGCCTATTTACTTTCAGAAGAGGTTCATGTTACAGAAATGAGTTCTCATGCTTAGACATATTTCTCCAAAACACTCTTTCTGTCATTTTTTGCTTATATATCCATCTAACTCTGATTTTATTAGCTATTAGCAATGTGCACTACTATGTTCAAGAAAAACAAAAACCATAAAGTATTACTTGCCTTCTTTAAGATTTTAGTGTCACGTGAAAGGAATGAGCAGCAGAGCAGAACCGTATTTTTTTTCAGAGTCTGAGGAAGCAACAGACTGAACGCTGGCAAAAGCCGAGCCACCTCTTAGTTCTGCTGTACAATCTCATTTCCTGCTTCACGCCAATCACTGCCCTGTCGCTGTGCTGAACACTTCTGTTCTTGAGTTCTGCTATTCATAGGAGTCAGCTTAACCTCCTTTCTCACTATGCTAATGGTCCAGACTAAGAGGAGTAAATCTGAGTGAAATGGTTCGGAGATGAACTGGCAGTGTCACATAGCAATTGCACAGCTTTGGCTTTGTAGGTCTTACCAACCCAAGCAAACTTAGCAGCAGTTCATAGGAACTAAGCAGACACTTCCTCCTTCGCAGCCTCAAGACACTGAAACTCAATTTATCTTAGAAGAAACAAAAAACTGCTTCTCACGGTTATGTAAACAGACAGAACAGGACTGCTCAGCTCTGTTCCACACTAACCACCCAGGTGCGGGTTTGGGCAAGTGCTCCCTCCTTTCTAATCCACACTGGCACTTGGGATTTTGGTTCTCCTGCCGACAGCAGCAGGGCTGGGTGCTCACACCTGGAAAGGCCCTGTCACCTAGTGCCACTTCAGTATGAGAGACCGTTAAAAACATGCTTTTATCCAAAACACACAGCTTTTATCCAAACAAAAAATTCTGCTGAAAAAATCCCAAAGATAACTGGATTCTTTGATTAGTTTTGTATGATAATATTGTTACCCAAGTATATCTTGTAGTATCATACTATTTTTAAAAAAACTATTTAAGGGAAGTTTCATGGGAACGAGGAAGCCAGACTTCCCTCATGGAGATCCTCAATGTCATGAATGTTTTAAAAGTTCTATAGTGGACTTCAGTCAAGGCTTCCTGTACAACAGCCAGCAGGCAAGAACACAGTCATAGAGCATTAAGGCTTGTGAATATGTAGAAATACTGCGCAGATGAAAGTAAGCATAACTTTTAAAGATTATGTGATTTATGCCAATTCATGGAATTTACTTGCCTTCGGGGTTTGACAGAGAGAGGCAGGATGCTGGGTACCATGTAGACCAATGTAACAAGCAGGGAAATGAATGGGAAGACTTTGGCTGACATGAGGGGTTTTTCTTGTTTGGCTTTGGTTGTTTTTTCAGGACAGAATGGTCTGAGTTGCCTCTTTTGAATAACTAAAGTTTTAAAAATAAGGTCCTAGGCAAGACAGAGCCAAGACATAAAAGAGTATCTCCTATCTTGGTTGCTCACTGATTTTGTAGAGAAAGATTCTGGTCTGAAAAACTAAAGAAAAAACCTGCAACATTTCCCACTTTACTTTTTTTTGTGCAGTGAATATATCTATAGATATGAAAGTTCGCTGCATGTATTTTTGACTGCAATGTGTATTATGCCAACTTGCCCTTTTCAATTACTGGTTTTATGCTTTTTCTATTGCCTATTTTTCACAGGAAGGAAAAAAAAAGACAACTGCTGTGTGCACAATAAAGTCACCCACTTAAAAGAGCTGCTACCTCCATCGCGTACTCAACTGTGGTGCTATCACAGAGCCTCTTTAGGAAAAGCTCTCTCCATCAAACTAACAGAGCAGTCAAAAATAAGGCTTTTTAAAGATCGTATTTTAGTCCCACTTACCTATTTCTATGGAATATTTTTCTAAGAAGAAACGGGAAGATAATGGAAGGCTTTCCAGTTAGCTTTCAAAACCAACTGCCAGAAAACATGAGCAGAAGCGTTTATGAGCTGCCTTGTACTATGGAGCTTCACAGTAACAGGAAGTTTGTTTTGATAACTAGTAACTTCACTGAATCACATCTTACATGGATTTTCAAGAGTTACAGCAGAAAAACATTTTACCAAAAGCTCTTGTATCGATGAACCTGAAGTTCAAGCACAATTTAAATCTATGCTAAACCACACAAGTTTCTTCTTGTTGCTGGCAGAAATAGCTTGTAGAAATAGCAATAGAAATAATGTAAAGCCCCCTCCCTTACAACTGCTAGAAACAAGATGATCCCAGTTAATGATCTCAACATTGCTGCAGGTTTTGTGGGGTTTAGTATTTTTAAATTTTACTAAGTATCCTGTGGCAACTTACCATCTCCATTTTCTTATGGAGAATGATAACCTAAAATCACCCCATGCAGCACCGAGCAGGCAGGTGCTGTCAGACCTCTGGCACGCAGGACTTTCACACACGGCCATCCACCCTTCCACACCAGCAGCCTCAGGATGCAGCCTTCACCCACTACAAGTCCTGAAGGTACAAAACTCAGACAGTCTTTCCCATCTCACAGGGACCAGTTCTGACAGTCTGGAGAGAGACCTTTTCACACACCTAAAGTGTGTGAAGTATCTGCTCAGTAACCTTTCAAAGAAGGGAAACAACAAAGCAAAGGGCAACAGGGTGAGCAAGAGGGCCAATTATGCTGGACAACATTGTGTCCACGGTGCCACATCAGCAACAAGTAAAACATACTGTCAGGACTGTTACTCCACAACACACTGTGAAATGCAGAACGTGCATCAGCTACCCCTCCCAGTTTCATACAATTATCACCTCTCAGTTTTTGTACCATCAATAGAGTGTGAGAGTATATTCTATTTCCTCATCCCAGTACGGATGAAGATATGGAACAAAACTGGACACTGATCCCTGGGGGAACACCACTAGCCACAGGTCTCTAACTTGACTCTGCACCACTGATCATAACCCTCTGAGCTCCATTGCTGAGTCAGTTTTCAGTCCACCTCAGACTCCAATCATCTAACTCACATTTCTGGAGTTTTCCTATGAGGATATTGTGGGAGATCATATCAAGAGCCTTACTGAACTCAAGGGATATGACATCCACTGCTCTCCCTTCATCTATCCATTTGGTCATGCCTTTGTAGAAGGCTTGACAGATTAGTCGAGCAAGATTTCCACTTAGTACATGCATGTTGGCTGCTCCTGACAATTTCTTTTCTTCCGTGTGGTTGGAGATGGCCCCCAGAATGAGCTGCTCCAGCATCTCTCCAAGGATGGAGGTAAGGCTGACTGGTCTGCAGCTCTTTTAGAAGACTGGAGTGACACTGGCTTTCTTCCAGTCTCTCCCTCTCTCCATGTCGTCTTTGCTTCTCTGAGGACCTATCATCACATCTAAGAGGCTTTGTTTTACTAGCTTTTTGACCTGATGCTTCGTGACGCTGGTTAGTGTTGCCCACTCCCTGCCCATGGCCCCAGGGCAAATCCTAGCTTTCTTTCCTGCACAGCTACGGCCCTCAGACGGCGCGATGAATTTGTGCAGCTCATGCATACTGGCGCACACTGAATAAACGCAATCTCTTTTTCATACCTAAATGCAGCACAACTTTAAACAACAACACACTACTATTCGGGTCACTAGAACGACAGGTGCGGCAACATCTGATCATTTTAAAACAAGTTGTCTTTTCTATAAAATTCTGTGTTCATAAAAACTCTTATCAGACATTTGCTGTAGCAAGGTCTGATGTTAAAAATCCAATTTGTCCTGTCCAATGTGTGAATCCTTTTCTTTGCCTGGGCTTCAGATGGCTTTGCTATTGGGAAAGGGACAAAACTGAACCCTCCCGAGGTTCATTGGGCTTTCACTTCCTATTTTTTAGCCCAAAATGCACACAAAGCAACATTTTTGTTGTGCAAAGATGTCTCTTAGGTGTCTCATTATAGCTTGTGTGTTAATAGTATACTTTAATAAAACATTATTGGCTTAATAGAACACCTATTACCAAATAATCCCTAGCAAAGTAAATACATCCCTAAATTTTGTTGCCAAGAAGCGGCGCAGTCACATGAATTGACTAAATATCTGTGTTAAGTACAGAATGGAAGTGTGATAAAACACACCAACACCAATAGAGAAAATGGAGTCTTCTCTCCAGCAAAGCTCCTCAGCAAGCAGAACTGTTTTTCAAGCAGACCTCCTCGGTTAAAGCTCTTAAAGGAAGTCATTTTAGAGGAAAACTGCTCTCTCTGTTATTACAAACAGCAATAGATAGGCACAGACTGGAGTGAATTTATGGTTGTGTATCACTCTTGGGATTCTGCTTCTGTTCATAAACAACTCGGATACACTCTTATGGTTTGTGCTGTTAGCAGACCCCCCAGAGGGACTTAAAACTTCGTATTCATAGCAACTACCCATTATGCTATATATTTTAGACGATGAAATTAACACCCAGGAGATACATTCTCAAAACATTACATGGGGTTTTAGCTCTGTGACTCCCCTTGATTTGAATGGCATGTGTGGTTAAACCCTTTGCAAACCTTTGAGAATTTAGCTTAAGATACTTACCTCAGTGGCACTAACATGGATATTAAGGTCTAATGCTCCTCCCTGAAGCACCATTGCTTAATCCATGATTCACACGTCTTAGTCCTTATGAAGAAAGGTCTTTCCCTCCCCACTGAACTTATTATTCAATTAAAAGCAGTAGTACTACACACACACACAGAATGATGCCATTCAGAAGCAGAATGGTGATGGCATTAATACACACACCCATAGAGCCACTAGCATTGTCTTCTGAGAAATTTTCAGCTGCAGTATTTATGCAGGACATGTCAATTCTACAGCAGATATGTTTTGAATTAAATTATGCATCTCAATTTGCAAAGGGCTACTGTTTGCCAACTCTGTATTCAACCACGGCATGACTGTTCCATTTTTCTGGCAGCAGTCCTATGCCAAGAAAACAATGCTGTAAGACATTCAGAGATACCAAGACCAGCATTAGAATAAGAGTAAACAGCAAGGTGATGGAGTTCTTTAATCTCATCACATTGCGGTGAAACAAAAACAATGGTAAGACAAACATCACAAGAACAGGGGGAAAAAATGACATTGTCCTTTTAGAAATGCAGAAAACCAGTTCCAGTTCTCCTGCTCGAAATGAAAAGAAGCCGATGTCGCCTACAGAGTAGTTCCACCTATCTCTGAACTGTGAGTTGATAAAGCTGGCAATATTTACAGGAATTCTGTGAAGGAAAGACAGCATCATCTTTTGTCAGTGCTAACAGATATTAAGGGAAAATTCCTTCCTTACTAGAAATGTTATTAGCTGTTTCATTCTTTGTGAGCATTCATTTTCTCAGTGAGCTACAGGCTTGACTACATTTGGAGTTACAAACAAGTTTACAATGGGAGGCATTGTGACACCTGTCAATGCTCAGAGCTGCTTGCCAGGGTCCATATATTCCCTGTTGACTCTGCCTCCAGGGTTACACCTGAGAGAGATTGCCACTGACAGAAAAGTTGTCACCTCCAAGCAGCATGAACCCCACTGTCAGTGTTTTAAATATCTACACAGAGAATCTAGCCCTCCATGTATTCTTTTATTCTCTCTTGCCATGCCTATGGTGGCAATATTGGTGTGAATTTCCTCTCCTCACTCTCATTTTTCTGTTCCAAAGAGAGGTGCAGACTGTCTCCCCACCCCCCAAAAAGTAAAAAGAAAAGAATTGCTGGAAAAAGCTGTTGAGAAAACTAGAAGAAACTGTAGTGGGGAGCTACACCTCACCTCAGCAATATGATGACTCTTCTCATCCTGCTATCTTCCATACGGGCCCTTTGGCCCACTGGACAACCCCCTTTCCCACTTGCATCTCTGATCACACAACCACATGCTGATGTGAAATGAAAAGCTGGGGCAACAGGCAAGCCTTCCTGGCAGAGAACAAAGGTGTCCTGTGATAGCCATTTTTAAACTGGCTAAATGCACTTCAGCCGGTGCAGTGGGTCATCTGCAATCTAGGCAAAACCCTCCAAAGTGTCACCGGTTTACCTTCCCTTGATCCACGCACAGAAGATGTGGAGAATTCTACAGGCCAAAAGCAAAGCTATTGTCATAGCTAAAGAAACGCAGTCAGTCTTCACAAGCCAGTGATTAAACAGTGTCTCTCCTCTGCAGACAGCAGAGCACTCTTTGCTAAACCAGACCCATTCTTCTGTTTGGTGAAAATCAAAACAGCATGCATTAGGTTCTCTGAAGTAATATGCACACAGAGGCTGCTGACTTCAAATTTTAAGCGTAGGAATTAAGTTCCTGTCGTGTTTCTGCCCAGCAGCAAAGAAATCAGCAGCAATTGCATTTGAAAATCTGTTCCCTTTAAAGCGTTCACAAAGTAGTGCCTCCGAGACGCTGTGCGGTTTGCAGAGGCTTTTCCTAATGGCAAACGGTCAGCTGCACTTGCTTGCATTTCTAGCCTTCAAAGTCATTTAATGCCAGCTACCATTCCGGAAAGCTCTAGAAATTTCCGACAAATCCAAATTCAATTACGCCAGTAGACACTAATCGGTGACTACACAAGAGTTCTCTTGTGTCTGGGACACTGTTTAAAGTCACAAATGCACCACTTCCGAGTGTTTTTCTCCGTCAGGGATGCTAAATACAAATCAGAAGAACAGCGGCAGATAGATTTCCTTGTTGCAAACTTGACTCTCATCTACATTTACCTCTTCAGTTACAGGCACTGACTAAAAAGGGAGACAAAGCCTAAGCTGAAGCACACGTACAGGAAGGAACACAACTATAAGGGACACTTTTGGTACTGGGGGGATATCAAGAGTGTAGAAGTGTCACGAGCTGGGTTTCAGCAGTGGGAAGCGCAAATAAAAGGAATGAAGCCTAGTGATGCAGCAGAAGAGCAACACCAAGTGTGTGAAGGAGAAAGGAATGTTAAAAAAGGTTAGCTTCTGCAAAGTAATGGCTTTGGCTTTAGGAAAAACCACCACATATGAGCCCCAAGAACACATTCATTTATATCTTCAGCCGCAGCAGCCATTGCCTCCAGCTTCATGTCCATCCTTCCCTGGTGGTTAGCAGCTCTCCAGACCTACTGTTGGATACGCCTATCCATCAAGCGCCTTTACCGCTTTTATGTGAAGGATAATAAACTTAGAGCAGTCTAACAGGGAATATTGCATTTTCCAAACCAGTAAGGTAACTGGAGGCAGGAGACAAAGAAAACGGCAATGAGACGCAGTCAGGCATTTGTCATTGTCTACAATCATCAGTGACACAGGATTATAGAGGAGAATTACTGGAAGACATTAAGGTTTTACTCAAACATCTGAGAATTATATTAAAGTCATATTTGCAGCAATACACTTACAGAAAATTAATGTTCTCTCTACTGCTGCAGGGAAAGCACAGGAGAAGCTGCAGGCACTTTGGACAGAATCATCTATCACTGACTATCAGGACCTGGTTTGGAGGCTAGTTCTGGGCATCTCCAGCTTCCAATAAAAAGCCAAGGGTCCTTATCTATTTAAGTCAAAACCTGTTACAGGTTTGGCATCAACTCATCTTTACCCAAAGAGTGAGAAGCAGTTTGGATTTTTCCACAAAAAAACCCCGCAAATACCCATTATTCCCCTTCCCAAGGAAATAAAAATAAATGATTGATCTATGAAAAGCGTTAAGTATTCCTGTGCAAGTGCAAATAATGTGGCCATCACATATGACCTCTTTTAAAAATACTCCTTTTCACTCTAAAAATTTTAAAGGATTTTACCAAAAACTTTGCCAGAAGTCCATGCTGTTAACAGTTACAACTTCTTTGATATTGCAAATTTAAACCCAGCAAAGATATTCGTTTTTTAAGAAGGGCAAAACATGAAAGCCTCAGATGTTTATTCAGCAGAAGACGCAACTTATTTCCCCTGATTTTGTAGACAGGCAATACTCTGTTATCAACTTCATTTTGAAGGTTCAGAGAATCATAGAATCATTAGGGATTGGAAGGGACCTCAAAAGATCATCCAGTTCAATCCCCCTGACACAGCAGGATCACCCAGACCAAGTCACACAAGAACACATCCAGGCGGGTTTGAAACGTCTCCAGTGAAGGAGACTCCACAACTTCCCTGGGCAGCCCCTTCCAGGGCTCTGTCACCGTCACTGTGAAAAAGTTCCTTCTCAGATTGATGTGGAACCTTCTATGTTCCAGATTACAACCATTGCCCCAAGTCCTATCACTAGATGACACTGAGAAGAGCCTGGCTCCATCCTCCTGACACCCACCCTTCACATATTTATAGACATTCATGAGGTCACCCCTCAGTCTCCTCTTCTCCAAGCTAAAGAGACCCAGCTCCCTCAGCCTCTCCTCATAAGGGAGGTGCTCCACCTCCTTCATCATCCTCGTTGCCCT
>VXBP01002731.1:0-23854 GCA_013400115.1 Rhinopomastus cyanomelas | reverse complement strand
GATCCCTGGGGCACTCCACTAGATACAGGCCTCCAACTAGACTCTGTCCCACTGACCACCACTCTCTGACTTCTACCCTGTAGCCATTTCACGATCCACCTCACTGCCCGATCATCTAGACCACACTGCCTCTGCAAGGATGCTGTGAGAGACCGTGTCAAGTGCCTTACTCAAGTCAAGATAGATCATATCCACTGCTCTGCCATCATCCATCCACCTGGTTATGCCCTCATAAAAGGCTGTCAGGTTGGTCAAGCATGACATTCCCTTTGTAAAGCCATGCTGACAGTCCCTAATGACCTTCCGGTCCTTGCTGTGCCTGGAGACAGCCTCTAGTACAAACTGTTCCATCATCTTTCCTGGGATGGAGGTGAGGTTGACCGGTCTGTAGCTACCTGGGTTCTTCTTCTTACCCTTTTTGAAGACTGGAGTGATGTTTGCTATCCTCCAGTCTCTAGGCACCTCTCCTGATCCCCAGTTTGGCTGCAATGATGCTGTGGTAGACTGTGTCAAAAGCCTTACTCAAGTCATGTGCTGCTTATTTTTCAAACTCATACTAATTACACTTTGAGTAATTAGGTGGGGCTGTGATCTGTGGATTCGCAGTGTCTGTAGCTCTGCTATGTGATGCTTCAGAAGTCATAGTATTTCTCAACCCAGCGGGTATGCAGCCCCTCTGCAATTCAGCTGAACTTACCCAGTTCCGCACAAGTCACCCTCCTGGTTCGTGAGGGCTCTGCTTAGTTTTCCATGTCCAAATAAATTTTGCAAATGGAAATTTTCCATGTCCAAATAAAATCTTCAGAAAGCTGGTATCTTTTCAAACTCTTCATCTTCAGAAAGAGCCCTCCCTACACTTAATTTCACAAGCCACCAAGCCAACATTTTTATTTCTACAATAATCCACTTTAGCATGCTGCTAAAAAGTTCCTATTCCATCCCTAACCTAGCAAGTGTTGTGCTCTATCGCAGACTATTGCACTGCTAAAGAAATGTAAATGGACAATTTGTTAGCCTACTCACTCGAAAGTAATTGCAGCCTCATCTCCTCAGTTGTCCAGATCATAGAATCAAAATCCTCCAGTTGCTAGGAATAGAGAAATGGTGGAAAAGGATTTTTCTTGGTTGCTATGTTCAATGAAGTTTTGCCTGCTGCAAATCCTTCTGTCTCCATTTATCTTGCCTGTCCACAGGAGCTTTCAACACCAACCTGAATTTGCTGCACCGAGAGCCCTGTCCCAAAAGGAACACCTGGCTCGGCCGAGGTCTCCCTCCCTACCACCCTGCAAGTCTGGGATTGTGCTCACTTCCACCGCTTTCTTGATTCCAGACCAGTGCCAACACTGAGCAGCTCTTCAAACTGTTTGTGCAGCTGCAGCATGAAGCCAAAATGTGAGTAAGAAAATGCATTATGTGGGTGTCTAAGGAGAGTAATTTAAGGGCAACTGAAAAACATGTGATTGTGTTTTTAAAGGTAAGGAGGTAAAGGCAGTTGGCAGAAAGCAGTAAGCAATTTGTAAGATCAGGATCTTACCTGTCTCTTTGAAAGAAGATAAGCATGGCCACAATGCTGAATAATTTAGACGCAATTTTCTAGCAGGGCTCCACACAGCTGTCCTTATTTAATATCACATTGAGCACAATCTGAGTCTTAAGGAATTAAAAAAGAAGCACTATTATATACAGGTCTGTGAGTTCGTCCACAGTGTGAGCAGGATTATCGTTTCTATGAATAAAAATGGATGGTTTTTGCAGTTATTGGTCAACAACTTTTATGTTATATTTTTTCTTTTAACTTCGTTTAAAAAATTGTTGTTATTAATGTGAAACTGGTAGCAGATTGAATAATTATTCAATGTTATTCTGTATATTTATAAGAAATTCCTGGGAACTGTATGTTTGGAACTGAGATTTCTGGAAGATGGGAGTGCCTGTGTAGTGTTTGCAGTTGCCTCTTTTTCCACAGCCTGTGTATTTGCATGCAATAAAACAAGTTACAAAGCCTCTGCATCATTGATTTCTGGTAGGGTATCAAGCTGTGATGTTATCAGGACGCTGATAGACTTCCAGAAAGATAGAAGGATTGTTAAACGAAAAAGCAGTAATATGAATCCATAACAGCTTTCTGGGGAAAACTGGAAATGTCAACTTCTGAGACAAAAGAAGTTGCATGAGACAAGAATAAATGGGAGAGAAAAATTAAATGGATCCTTCTTCTAATGCATAGCAGGTAAAACTAAAACTAGAGGCAACACAGACCCACTGCTGAATGAGGTGGGTGCCCTGGAGACAGAGGATACAGAGAAAGCAGAGATACTGAACACCTTCTTTGTCTCTGTCTGTACTTCTGCAGGTTGTCTTGATATCAAGCTCCAGACTGATGAGACTCCAGACGAAGTTGAGGCAAGAGAGGAGCCTGCCTTGGCTGATGAGGACTGGGTTAGGGATCAGTTGAGCAAACTGGATGTACACAAATCCATGGGCCCAGATGGGATGCACCCAGATGGTGGAAGTCATTGCTAGGCCACTCTCCATCATCTCTGCTAGGTCCTGGGAAACAGGAGAGGTGCCTAGGGACTGGAGGATAGCAAATGTGACCCCAATCTTTAAAAAGGGAAAGAAGGAAGACCCAGGCAGCTATAGACCGATCAGCATCAGTGGATCTATCTTGACTTGAGTAAGGCATTTGACATGGTCTCTCACAGCATCCTTGCAGACAAACTGAGGCAGTGTGGCCTAGATTTTCAGGTAGCGAGGTGGATTGTGAACTGGCTACAGGGTAGAAGTCAGAGAGTGGTGGTCAATGGGACAGAGTCTGGTTGGAGGCCTGTATCTAGCGGAGTGCCCCAGGGATCAGTGCTGGGACCAGTCCCGTTCAATCTATTCATTGATGACTTGGATGAGGGATTGGCATGCACTGTCAGCAAGTTTGCTGATGACACAGAGCTGGGTGGTGTCTCCGACACCCCTGCAGACTGTGCTGCCATTCAGCGAGACCTGGACAGGCCGGAGAGCTGGGCAGAGAGAAATGCAGTGACGTATAACAAGAGAAAGTGTAGTCTTGCATCTGGGCAAGGACAACCCCAGGTACCAGTATAGGATGGGGATGACCTGTTAGAGAGTAGTGTAGGGGAAAGGGGCCTGGTGGTCCTGGTGGACAGCAGGATGACTGTGAGCCAGCAATGTGCTCTTGTGGCCAGCAGGGCCAACAGCTTCATGGGGTGAATCAGAAGAGGGTGGTTAGCAGATCAAGAGATGTTCTTCTCCCCCTCTACTCTGCCCTGGTGAGACCACACCTGGAGTATTGTGTCCAGTTGTGGGCCCCTCAGTGGGGGATGTGATGCTGCTGGAGGGAGTCCAGCATAGGGCAACAAGGATGATGAAGGAAGTGGAGCACCTCCCTTATGAGGAGAGGTTGAGGGAGCTGGGTCTCTTCAGCTTGGAAAAGAGGAGACTGAGGGGTGACCTCATGAATGTCTATAAATATGTGAAGGGTGGGTGTCAGGAGGATGGAGCTGGCCTCTTCTCGATGTCATCTAGTGATCAGACCAGGGGCAATGGTTGTAATCTGGAACATAGGAGGTTCCGCATCAATCTGAGAAGGAACTTCTTCGCCATGAGGGTGACGGAGCCCTGGAAGGGGCTGCCCACGGTGGTTGTGGAGTCTCCTTCACTGGAGACGTTTCAAACCCGCCTGGATGTGTTCCTGTGTGACTTGGTTTAGGTGATCCTGCTGTGTCAGAGGGATTGGACTAGATGATCTTTCGAGGTCCCTTCCAATCCTTAATGATTCTATCAGTCTATGAATTCCTACCCTACTTCTCTTATGATTTCAAACCTTGACATCCTTTCCTCATGTTTCATTGAAAAACTGAAAACCCACAAAAAGAATTTTCATAAAATGTTCTTACTATGGTTTCTACAGGCTCTGCTTCCCTGTGTTGCTTAATCAGCACTCTTGGAAACACCACCTCCCAGAAACTGATTGGCAGCAAGTATTGCTCATTGTTTCCAGGAAAGCCAATTCAGCAAAAAACAAGAAAAAAGGAGTCTCACTGGATAGGAATGAATGCAACAAGCAAAAACACTGCAAAAGATGATTTGAAGGGTTACCCTGCATCGATATGCAATGCTGAGTGACAAAAATATCTACTTTCTACAGGTAGTTTGTCACGGGAGGAAAAGCCGTGATCAAGTAAAGCATCTCTGCTTCCTTCTTTGAGGCCCAGGTGTTACTGAGTTCACACAAGCTCAAGCAGAAAGAGTCTGTTCAGCAATGCACCTTTACCTGTCCTGTGGTGCCATTTGCAGCTGAAAAGTTAAAAGGAAAAGGAAAAGGTAGTGGAAGACAAGCTCACTGCTTTACGGCAGGACACTTCCAAGGCCAAGCATGATTGGTGGAAGGGGGCTGAGGTAGAAACAAAAAGTGAGCAGGCTGCATTTTTGGCCTGTGTCTCAATCCTGAAGTTGTTGGAAAGCATCAAGTTCTTACAGGGACAGTAGAGCGCCCAGGAACAGCCACATCTGTCCTCTCCCACCTACTCCTCAGTCAGGTTTCTATGCATGGAAGTGGTCACCTTCAGGGAAGGACCTTTATCCCAGTAGAACTTGTAGCTCCAACAGATCTTGTGGTTTTGAACGGCTCTGGCACGGTGACAGAGAGCTGGGCTATGAAGTGCAAAGCTCTGTGATCTACTAGTATTTCCAGAGAGATGAACCTTGCACAACTAAAGGAGCTCATGCTCACCAATTCTCTTTTCTTCATGTGAGGGTGTAGGCTGTGAGCAGAAAATAGGACAAAAGAACTGATAACATCTTGTCTCTTGATAGTTTATTTGATAAGAATAATAAAATGCAGAAGTACTTTTAAAGTCTTGATACAGCATTTATCCTGAGTTTTGCAGCTGCCTGTATTTTAAATATTCACATTTTTTATACTTCCAGAATTAAATCTAACCAAATGCAGAATTGGTGGCCCAGCACAGAAACAAGGGGAAATATTTTCTGGAAAACTTTGCAGACATGAAACTTGCAATTAAAAAAAAATCCTCGTGACTAGGATCTAGGCTGTGTGATTTTACGTCAACGTTGTTTCTTGCTGAATTTTCTTTGGTAAAATTTGCATCCAACCGTAGGTCTAGTAACACTGAAACCCTCAGCAAGGGCCCTCCGAAACCACCGGGAAACAGGAGCTCCTTTGTGAATTCCTTTGATTATGCTGATAATCCCTGAATGAATGCAGGCTTGAATTTGTTGGGTTTTTAAATGCAAATTTGTAGTATCTACAGTCAAGGTAATGCATTTTTCATCACAATGAATACTAGCACATATCTTTCAGACACTGGAGGAAGGGAGTTACACACAACTTGTGTTATGCTAAGCAACGCTAAAGGTTTTCGCCCAATGCTGCTTCCTTCCAGTAAAGGCAAGAGAAATCCAGCAACAGAGAAACTACCCTAAAAGAAAACGCCTTTGATTTACCCACAGCCAATGTGAGACTTCTCACCCTTTCAGCTTTAGGGTGTGTTTCTTACAATTGTTTTTATCCTATTTTTGTAAACATGGCTGTTTTTATTTTAAGAGAAATTGTCTAATCCTTGCTTGAATCCTGCTAAGCTTGTTGCTACAACGGCATCCTGCAGCAGTGATTACTAATCTACCAACCCTTCTCTTCTTTGCAGTCTCACTTGAGAATCACTGATCAGAACCTAACGCAACATTTTAAACTGTGGTAAACAATTGATTCCAAGCACAGAATGACAGGATTTTCAGATTTATTTCCTCAAGCGAATGCTGTAGGCTTAAACAAATTTATGAACTTTCCTGACCACCATGTTCTACTTCAAAGTCAGATCTGTTTCCACTTCCATGAAGATAACTAGGCCTTTTCCCTGCGTGATTACAGTTAATTACATGCCTGAAGTCTCTGAGCTGTTGAAATGTGCATTACATTGCATTAGTCCACATCACATTTCACCCTCCACCATGCTGACCACTAGCTAAGCTCTCAGCCATGCAGTCTCCAGTCTTAGTTTTCCTAAACATAAATACATAATCTGAAACTTCATTACTTTTTGCTTATTTTCTTTTCCACAATATATGCACTATAGGCAAATAGTATGCATGAGAATCAAAGCAAGCTAAAGAGCAAGGAATTGGAAGGCAATGTGCTTACCAAGTTTCTAAAGTCTTATTTGTCTTGAAAAATACTGTAGATTAATCGGAGGACCTAATCCTTTTCCAAACCAATTTAGTGTTCACAAGCCTCCTTGTACTGAGAAGTCCTTTGCCTCTCAGAACACGAGTCCATATGCAACCCATATCTGTGCAATCTGTTGACGTACATCTCAATTACATTGCAGATTTCCATTTATTAAGAGGCACTAATATGGTTAAAGAATTAGTAGCATCATCCTTCCTTGGAATGGGAATATCTAACTGTCAGAAACTTAGTTAAGACCACAACTGAAGTGTCCCCTTCCGGGAACTTCAGGTCATGGTCAGGAAGAACCGGCTGTGAACCAATACTGAAATGTAGGTGAAAGTTTTCCGTTGTTTGGTCAACAGCGGAAGTATTTTTGTAGTTCTATAAATTCACTTAAAATGACTGTTCAAAAACCTACCCTGTAGGAAAGGTTTAATATTTGATGATAAGCATTATGTGAAAAACTATACACAATGCACTTTTCACTATTAAAGGCAAAAGAGAAAAAATGGAGTCATGATATGCTTGAAAGAAAGTTATATGTTAAAAAAGTATCAGCCAATCCTTTCCTTTTTTTATGAGCCCCATTTCCCAGCACGAGCAGTAACACACAGTAAGGCCTTTGAGGAAGGCATTTCACTTAATAGAACAGCTTAGCCTATCCTACTTCGTCTAAAGCAAACACTTCACTCTTGCACAGAACCAGGCTGCATATTATATTCTACTTCCAAAATGCTGAGGTTATGTTATGGTAGAGGATTCAATTATCTTCCTCTTCAGTGCAACCACTGTCTTACCATGAGAAGCCACCAGATTCTCTGTGCTGAACCACGTTCCCATCACTGTTTTCAAGTCAGAGGCAAAAGCCATGAGAAGCAAAGCCCCTGACTGGTTCTGAAATCAGTGTTAAATGTATACTGACTCACTGTATGCCTACTCCAGTAGTGCATGCAGAGGTCTAATAAGTAAAATAACATGGCGTGCATTCTACACTTCTTCATGAGCCTTCAGAAGAGTGAAAAGTAATCAGCTTTTAAAGACTGTCTCTTTCTTTTAGTCCTGCACCATAGTAAGCACTCCACCTCAAAAATAATGTAAGATGTGTAGCTTGGGAGCTTAGAAAATTAATCAGCAAACATTCTGCATTGAAAGCATCCTATCTGCGACTGGGGTATTTTGAAATGGGCTTCTAATTTAAACCAGCAGTCGTATCATAATGTTCCTGTGGGCTTTTCAGGACTGATTCAAACTCACTGAATCATGACCCTCATTACTCTCTTACCGTGAAGTAGCAGTGTGCTCTGCTTGCTGTTGATGTGTCAATCTTTGCGAGACATAGATGAAGAGCAAAGCTGAGACTAGCATTGGGTATGACAATAAACCTCCGAAAGGGCACAAGCAGAATGACTGCTGTAAGTCGCCGCGCCGCTCATTTTCAGCTGTTCTGATATTGGCATCTGATAAGCAGAAAGAGAGAACTAAATGCTTCCTTGGTGCCTTCACTGAAATAAATTAATTAAAAAAAAGAATCACACAGCTGTTTCCCCTCCCGCAACCCAGAGTTCTGTATCTACATTCCAAGCTGCATCTGTGACACCCCAATAAGAAGAAACCCTTCTACTTATAACTATTTGATGAGTTACATAATTTTAACATGTTCTTTGAATTCTTCTCTCAGAAGGAAGACTTAAGTGGTGTTTCACACCAGTGTCTCAATTTGCTGTTGTTCTTGCTACTATTGCTTCTCCCACTGAGAATTGTCTAATTTTTAACCTTTCATCTGGTGGAAGGGGTGCACACATTGGTGACAACTGTGTTCTCAGACCCCTTACAGCAAGTAAGAGTAATACAGGATTGCTTTATCACCAGAGAGTTAAAACCAACCAAGTGTAATTCTGAAAGCATCTTCAGGCACAGACTTATGCAGAAACCCAGCAGAACTTCTCTACTAATCATAAGAGTTTGATTAAACTGGAAAACATAAAATGCTTCAGGCCAAACAAGCAAGTATGTCATTGTATATAGATCTTTTATGTAATTCTTGTAAATCATCTTCCAGAAGATGGCTTTAAATGCTGAAGCATAATTAGGATAATTACTGCTTTGCAAGTAGCAGGAAGTTGTATCCAGTAGGGACAAACAAGTCAGTTTGAAGAGATGGGGGAGGAATATGAAAGAAAACACATCATATCAAACTATGGTGCTGGAGAGTTTCAGAATTAATTTCAGACTATTTAAAGAGCTTACTTCATCTTGGAAATGTTTCAATTTGGTGATAATATTCCCTACAGGGGCTAAAAGATTCTTTTAAAACTATGCCTGCCTCCCCGGGAGTCCTGTTAGATATCTGAGAAACTGAAGTATTCAGTAGCGTGAGAAAACAGGGGAAAGAGCTGCAATTGAGTGTGACCCTCTGACAAGAGCAGGATTGAGGGAAATCACTTGAAACAGGACAGTATCACAAAAGAGTTCACTTGCTCATTATATTAAAGAGTTTTACACTAAGTACCAGAAAATATTAAGCTGCAGTGTGCTTAGATCCCTGACATGACACACACAGGGAGGGTTGCGTACCTTTGCAAGAAGAGCGATCTTAAAGCTTAATACACGAAACCAAACTAACACTCGATCCCCCAAACAAGTGCTCTTGGCAACTCGCATGTCTCCCCATCCCCAAGCACTGTGCTGAAAAGGAGAAGTATGTGAAACCACTTAGCAGCCCTCTGCCCAAGACTCAGTCAACAACTTACTTCCTGGTTTTTTTGGTTTGGTTTTTTTTAGTGACTTGGTCTAGGGGATCCTGCTGTGGCAGAGGGATTGGACTAAATGATATCTCAAGGTCCCTTCCAATCCCTAATGATTCTATGATTTTTTTTGGAGTTTGGTCCTAAAATATGCATCAGCTGGGAGAGCATCCCCTACAGCTTTAGAAAGTGTTTTGTGACTTTTAGTACAAAGTTATAAGCAGAGGGTAGGCATAGAATCCAAACCGTTTAGGTTGGAAAAGACCTTTAAGATCAATTCCAACAACCACCCTAACTGTCCCAAGGCCACCACTAAACCCTGTCCCTAAGGCCCAGGTCTACATGACTTTAAATATGTCCAGGGATGGTGATTCAACCTTCTCTTTGGGCAGCTAGTTCCAAGGCCTGATGACTCTTTCAGCAAAGAAGTTTTTCCTAATGTTCAACCCAAACTTCCCCTGGCACAGCTTGAGGCCGTTTTCTCTTGTCCTATTGCTTGTTTCTTGCAAGAAGAGACCAACCCAAACCCCCCTCTACAACCTTCTTTCAGGTAGTTGTAGACAGCATTAGTGTCTCCCCTCAGTCCCTTTTGCTTCAGGCAGCCCCAGCTCCCTCAGCTGCTCCTCATAAGGCCTATTCTTACCCCAGGGGAACACAAGCATGCTTGAGCTCAGTGAGCCTGGGGCATTTGACAGAGCTCAATTACATTCAGTGGCTCAATTTATGTGCCAGGATATCAAAATCTTTCCAGAATCTTTAATAGCTGCATCAGTGCTAATTTTATGCTAATCTCACACTGTGCACATCCATGATCATTAAGACTTCTGGAGATTGGATATTACATACAATAGCTGATCATTTATTAAATAGAGAGTTAATGGAAAATATCTGATAAATTTAAACATGAACTTTGTATTTGTATCCTGTATATCTGCACACAATAAGAAGTTATCTGGCTGGTATTAATGTGCTCCATTTTTGCATGAGTGCTTTTGTTAACTAATGTGTCGCAATATAAAAGGAAACTTTTGCAAAGAATTCGAGGTTATTCTCAGCTGAGGAATCATGTTTCTTCCCAGTTCTACATCACTGAACAAAACTGCTACATAATCTGAAAGAATAAAATCATTTCCTGCATTTGATTTACCTGAACCTCATTAAATCTCAGTTTAAGTAGTTTCATTTCCCCAGATTAATGCCACCTCTCAAGATAATTTTTAAAGTTGTTGCCCATAACAAAGCTCTCCTGCTGATAAACCTGAAAAACCTGGTGTTTCTTGGCTAAGCTGATCAACTCCACTCTTATTGCAAAGATAAATAACCCAAAGCAATCAAAACTGCACTGAATGAAATCCTGGACATGCATCATTTGTTCTTTAATTTGAGTAAATGCAGCCTTCAAAGATTACATACTCGTGCGCTAGCGGTAGTTAGTTTTATAGAAGTAGCATTTAAGTTTCCACAAGACCACTATAGACGTGCCTGCCTGCAAATTAAAGTACAGCTCTGCTTCCACAGAAAAAAACAATGTAGACAAGATTCACTTCTGCTTAGAAATCCGTGCTGTGAAAGTAAATAAAATAATGGCATTTAAAAATATTGGTTTGTGACTTGTGTAATTCCGGTCATATGCTGGGGACCCCAGGGACGGCTTTCACTTAGTGTTTATGCTTTATAGTTCAAGGTACAGGGCTCTTCCTTCACTGTTGACTGCTCAACCAGTTCTGACCCTGAACCAATTCTGACAGTATTTATGAATGTTATTGGCTTGGAAATCTTAATGTAGAGTACTGAATCACAGGACACCTGTGGTTGGAAAAGATCGTTAAAGATAAGTCCAAAACTCAAGGTCACCAAGGACACAGCCAGGTCACCGCTAATCCACATCCTTAACCACCAGGTCAACACACTGTGGTTTAAATACCTCTGGAGATGGTGACTCCACCACTGTCCTGGGCAACCTGTTCCAATGCCCAGTGACCCTCTCAGTGAAGAAATTCTTCCTCCCATCCAGTCTAAGCTTCCCCTGGTACAGCTTGCAGCCATTTCCTCTGGTCCTAACTCTTGACACCAGGGAGAAGATGTTGTCCCACTCTCTCCAACCTCCTTTTCAGAAGTTGCAGAGGGTGATAAGGTCTCCCCTCTAGGCTAAATGATTTCAGGTTCCTCACAGAACTTGTGCTCTAGACCCTTAACAAGCCTCATTGCTCTTCTCTGGACATGCTCCAGCATTTCTATGTCCTTATAGCGAGAGTCCAGCACTGAACACAATATTCAAGGTGCAGTCCCACTGGTGCTGAGTACAGAGGAACAATTATCTCCCTAGTCCTGCTGTACACGTCATTTCTAATACAACCAGGATGCCACTGACCTTCTTGATCACGTGGGCACGCTGCTGGTCCATATTCACTTGACTACCAACCAATACAACCAGGTTCTTTTCCAACAGTACAAAAAGAAGGGCACTAACTACTACAAGTTTCTAACCACAGTCTTGTTTTACTTCTACAGTTACACATAAAAACATCAGTCTAGAAAGTTTGGCTCTTGACATCACAGAGAGTCCCCTATCCTGGAACCTGTTACACCACAGGAGCATTTGGATAGGCAGGACTTCACCTAGTGGTGATTCACTCTTGTGGATGACAGGCATCTCTGCAGGGAAGGCGAAACTGGAAGTCACTCTCAAACCACATGCAGCAGCAAGAGTGCTGGTCCCTGAATGCCATTTTATTGAGGTTTCTGAGTGATCTAGGGGTTCCCTGAATGGAAAAGCTCGGGGGAGCCGGGAGGCAGCTGCTGAGGTTTGGGTACTCTTGTGGGAGAAGCTGGGCAAACACCGCAGGGTTGCAGACCCAGATGAGGCAGGCGAAACCAGGAGACATGCTCAGACCACACACAGCAGCGAGAGCGCTGGCTGCTTCAGCCACTGTAACCGCTTCACCTGGGGGCAAAAAAAACAAAAAAAAAAGAAATTAAAAAAAATAATGGTAACAAAGTGGCAGCAGAGGAGGACCAGACTACAGTGACCACTGCATATGGATATGGGAACTCCGACAGAGGTCCCATAGCAAGATGAGGCAGTGCAGGTGACAGGCTGCCAGGAATGTAACACCCTTTCAATTTTTCCTGGCTGTGTACAATGCACACAGGTAGATTATCTGCTTAACCGAGTGGCACACCTGCAAGATCAGGCTGAAAAGCTACAAGTGGAAGTAGAAAGGCTCTGAAGTATTGGAGAGGCTAAAATAGATGTAGACTAGTGGAGCCAGTCCGGACAACAGCCAAATAAGAGGCAGAAACAAGGAGCCCAAGTATCCTGCACCTCTCAGATGGAGGACAAAAGCACAATTAGAAGGAGTGAGTGGAGCGAAGTGAAGGGCCATGGCAGAAGATGAGCACTGCCCTTGCCTGCCTCACCTTCTCAGTTGCCACTAAGTAATAGATATCATCCCCTACTGGAAGACAGGGGGTCTAATACAGATATGGAGGACAGAGAACCCATACCAGAGGTCCTAGAAAGGTCACATAAATCCAGGAGGTCTTCCAGTAATGTGATGACCTCCTCCACAAAGAAGAGAAGGGTCCTAGTTATTGAAGACTTGCTCCTGGAAAGGACTGAACCTCATCAGCAGTTTAGCTGGAGCCCAAATCAGAGATATCACTAGGATGTTCCCTAACCTGGTGAGATCAGCTGAGTATTACCCACTGCTGATCATCCAGACAGGTGGGGAGGAAACTGTATTCCGTAGCCTGAGGGGAATGAAGAAAGACTACAAGGCCTTGGGACGTTTGGTAAAAGAGTCTGGGACACAAATTGTATTATCTTCATTACTTCCATTTTGTGGTGAGGACACAGGCTGGACTAGAAGGACTCAGTCAATTAATGTCTGGCTATGAGACTGATGTTACAGGCAGGGCTTTGGGTTTTTTGGTAATGACTGGTTCTATAAAATACCTGATATGATGGGTACACATGGGAGAGGTTTATCTCAGAGGGGAAATAGGGTTCTGAGGCAGGAATTGCAAGGGCTCATTCAGAGGACTTTAAACTAGATTCAAAGTGGGGTGGGATAGTTGCTGGGTGCACACCAGTGGGACAGAGCTCTGGTCTTGATGAAAACCACGAAGCCTCCCACTGTTCTAGGATGAAATCGGAGCACTCAGCTCATTCCTAAAATCCCTGTACACCAATGCACGCAGCATGGGGAATAAGCAGGAGGAGTTAGAAATCTGTGTCCAGTCAGGTGATTATGATCTGGTGGCAATTACAGAGTCATTGTGGGACAGCTTGCGTGACTGGAATGTGGTCATGGATGGCTGTGTCCTCTTCAGGAGGGACAGGTCTGCAAGGCGGGGTGGTGGAGTTGCTCTTTACATGAGAGAGTAACTAGAATGTATTGAGTTCTGTCCAGGGGTGAATGAAGAGAGAGTTGAGAGTTTGTGGGTGTGGATCAAGGGTGTGGATCAAGGGGCAGGCTGCCATGGGTGACACTGTTGTGAGTGTCTATTACAGGGACCAGATCAGAATGAGGAAGCTGATAAGGTCTTCTACAGCAGCCTCACAGCTGCCTAGAGGCAAAGTAGGCCCCGTGCTGAATGAGGTGCGTGCCCCCTGGAGACAGAGGACACAGACAAAGCAGAGATACTGAACACCTTCTTTGCCTCTGTCTACACGTCTGCGGGCTGTCCTGATATCAAAGCCCAGACTGCTGAGGCTTCAGAGGAAGCCAAGGCAAGAGAGGAGCCACCTTGTTTGATGAGGACTGGGTTAGGGATAAGGTGAGCAAACTGGACGTACACAAATCCATGGGATGCACTCGCCAGTGCTAAGGGAGATGGCAGAAATCATTGCTAGGCCACTCTCCATCATCTTTCCTAAGTCATGGGGATCAGGAGAGATGCCTAGAGACTGGAGTATAGCAAATGTCACTCCAATCTTCAAAAAGGTAAGAAGGAGGACCCAAATAGACTGGTGAGCCTCACCTCCATCCCAGGAAAGGTCATGGAATAATTTGTCCTGGACATGGTCTCTAGGCATATCAAGGACAAGAGGGTCACCCANAATGTGGTCATGGATGGCTGTGTCCTCTTCAGGAGGGACAGGTCTGCAAGGCGGGGTGGTGGAGTTGCTCTTTACATGAGAGAGTAACTAGAATGTATTGAGTTCTGTCCAGGGGTGAATGAAGAGAGAGTTGAGAGTTTGTGGGTGTGGATCAAGGGTGTGGATCAAGGGGCAGGCTGCCATGGGTGACACTGTTGTGAGTGTCTATTACAGGGACCAGATCAGAATGAGGAAGCTGATAAGGTCTTCTACAGCAGCCTCACAGCTGCCTAGAGGCAAAGTAGGCCCCGTGCTGAATGAGGTGCGTGCCCCCTGGAGACAGAGGACACAGACAAAGCAGAGATACTGAACACCTTCTTTGCCTCTGTCTACACGTCTGCGGGCTGTCCTGATATCAAAGCCCAGACTGCTGAGGCTTCAGAGGAAGCCAAGGCAAGAGAGGAGCCACCTTGTTTGATGAGGACTGGGTTAGGGATAAGGTGAGCAAACTGGACGTACACAAATCCATGGGATGCACTCGCCAGTGCTAAGGGAGATGGCAGAAATCATTGCTAGGCCACTCTCCATCATCTTTCCTAAGTCATGGGGATCAGGAGAGATGCCTAGAGACTGGAGTATAGCAAATGTCACTCCAATCTTCAAAAAGGTAAGAAGGAGGACCCAAATAGATTGGTGAGCCTCACCTCCATCCCAGGAAAGGTCATGGAATAATTTGTCCTGGACATGGTCTCTAGGCATATCAAGGACAAGAGGGTCACCCAGGTGAAGTCATGCTTGACCAACCTGATAGCCTTTTATGAGCCAAAAGTGGGTGGACAGATGATGGAAGAGCAGTTGATGTGGTCTATCTTGACCTCACTAAGGCATTTGATGCAGACTCACATAGCATTCTCACAGCCAGACTGAAGCAGGACGGACTGGATGATTGGGTAGTGAGGTGGATACTGAACTGGCTGCAAGATAGAAGCCAGACAGTGGTGGTCAATAGGACAGAGTCTAGCAGGAGGCCTGTATCTAGTGGAGTCCCCAAGGGTCGCTACTGGGACAAGTCCTATTCAATCTATTCATTGATGACTTGAATGAGGGATTAGGGTGCACTGTCAGCAAGTTTGCTGATGACACAAAGCTGGGTGGTGTCGCTGACACCCCTGCAGACTGTGCTGCCATTCAGCGAGATCTGGACAGGCTGGAGAACTGGGAGAGGAAAATTGATTGAAGTATAATAAAGGTAAGTGTAGAGTCTTGCTTGTGGGCAAGAACAACCCCAGGTACCAGTATAGGCTGGGGACTGAGCTGTTGGAAAGCAGTGTAGGAGAAAGGGAGCTGGGGGTCCTGGTGGACAGCAGGATGCCCTTGAGGCAGCAGTGTGCTCTTGTGGCCAAGAGGGCCAACAGCATCTTGGGGTGGATCAGAACAGGGGTGGTTAGCAGATTCTTCTCCCCCTCTGCTCTGCCCTAATGAGACCACATCTGGAATATCTGGTCCAGTTGTGGGGTCCTCAGTTCAAGAATGACACAATGCTGCTGGAGGGTGTCCAGTGTAGAGCAACAAGGATGATGAAGGAAATGGAGCACTTCCTTTATGAGGAAAGGCTGAGAGAGGTGGGTCTTTTTAGCTTGGAGGAGAGAAGACTAAGGGGTGACCTCATTAATGTCTGTAAATATGTGAGGGGTGAGTGTCAGGAGGATGGACCCAGGCTCTTCTCAATGTCATCTAGTGATAGGACAAGGGCAATGGGTGCAAGGTGGAATATGGGAGGTTCTATATAAATATGAGAATGAACTTCTTCACAGTGAGGGTAACGGAGCACTGGATCAGGCTGTCCAGGGGGGTTGTGGAGTCTCCTTCTCTGGAGATGTTTAAAACTCACCTGGATATCTTCCTGTGTGACTTGGCCTAGGTGATCCAGCTGTGTCAGGGGGATTGGACTGGATGATGTTTTGAGGTCCCTTCCAATCCCTAATGATTCTATGATTCTATATCATCTTGCAAGGGAGCTCCCATTGTGCAGGACTCCTCAACAGACACATCTCACCCACTGCAAGCTGCTTATATTTGTCAGATAAGCTTTAAGCAACCGCTACAAGATCACAGGTGAGACTGTCCCCCATCCCCTCCTGGCTTTGCACAGACCTGCAGTATAACAGCCAGTAGTACCCTAACATGTTTAGAATTGCTTTCAAAGGAGTGTAGAACATAGTGTCTTGGAGAAGTCAGGAAAACAAATCCATCAGTGTGTTTGAGATGATTATTCATGTCTTGTGAAGCTTGATTACAAGACTACAGGGTCTTCCCTTTCTTGTTATTTATTAGGTTCCTCATTACTGCTTAGGGGCAAAAAAACAAAGGAAAATGCGTTTTAGTATTTTCACCTTCCATCCCCTTCCTCATAGCTCAAGTTCTTTATGATTTGCCAGGTTCATGTATGCTAACAGAAAAAGGAAGGTGCTAAAAAAACCGTATAAGGATAATTGTCTGCCACAGGCTTAAAAGTTACCCCTGAGCAGAGTTTGTGTAGGTATTTACTGCACTATTTACTCATCTGTTAACCAGAAGCAATTATTTCTCCTCATAAGTTTTGTGTTTTGATAAAATGCTGTCACAACAAGATATTATCCTGTTTTAACAGTCTCATAAAAATATTGCATGCAATATAGAGTTCGTATATTGCTGTAAACTACGTAGGGGCAAACACATTGTTTTCCAATTATCATTTTTCTCTCAAATTAGTTTCTGTTCACCAACCAAAGTGTCAAAGAATCACACTGACTGTTCCATGGGGCTATGCATCAACTAATCTTTCTATGCTATAAAAAGGACCAGGTTTTCTTGGGATCCCTCTTGGGCTTAAGGTATAGCCAGAACCTATGCACATATGATGTTTTCTTCATAACACATTTCTGAAAAAAGGAAGAGCTCACTGACAAAACTGTCTATTTTGTCAGATTTATAGTAGTTTTTATTTAATTTATAATGTAAGGTATTGTGAATCAAGCTTCATTAGCGCTCTCTGTGAAGACAGGCTGAGAGAGTTGAGGTTGTTCAGCCTGAACAGAAGAAGACTCTAAGGAGACCCTATGACAACCTTCCAGTCCCTGAAAGGGGCCTATCAGAAGGCTGGGGAGACCCTTCACAAGGGCAGGGAATGATAGGACAAGGAGTCATTCCTTAAAGTTGGAAAAGGGGAGATTTAGGCTGGCTATTAGGAAAAAGTTCTTTAATCTGAGGCTTGTGGATTCCTGGAACAGGGTGCCTAGAGACATGGTGGAGGCCCCATCCTTGGAGATGTTCAAGGTCAGGCTGGATAGGGCTCTGGGCAATCTGATCTAGTTAAAGATGTCCTTGCCTCTTGCAGGAGTTTGGACTAGATGACCTTTGGGAGGTCTCTTCCAACCCAATACATTCTATGATTTTAAATATATTAGTAACCTGCAATCAACACACAGGATTTAAAAGAATAAGAAAATAAATAAACACGAATTGAAGGAAAACTTGTGTTCTGACATGTTTTTGCACCCATTTGCGTGAGCGCTGATACTTTTGTACTCAGCTATGTTCTGAAATGGGGATTTAACCCTCTCTACTTTAAGCAGCCAAAATCCAGCGATGTGACTATGCAGTACAGAAGCAAGCTGGATTCTGACCCCCTTGGAGTGCTGTGAGGAAAAGCAATACAGCATTGTTTGATGTGATCACATACATGTTTTTCCAAGCTCAATATTTCAGATACCTACATAAGTCATGTGCAAAAAAAATGACACTGTTTCTTGAACAGATACTACCACTGCCCCTAGTGGGTATAAATCTATATTTGTCAATATAAATTGATAGGTTCCATGGAAACATGTGGCTGGAGTTCAGAGGACGTGCTACGCTTTCACTGCCATTTCAATGGGAAACAGTTAATGTTTACCTTAATTTACGTAAACTTGCATAAGCAAGTTTTTCCTACTCTTTCTTTACAGTCAAAACTATGTTAATGCAACGGTAAAGCTGCACATTTAAATAGTCAGAAGCTCAGGATGGTACTTGACCAGAAATAATGTTAGCTTTCCATACTGTGTGATATTATTTACCATCCAGTTTTGCTATTACTTGAACTTGTAATATAAGAAATAAGAATTTATTATATAAATAGTAATTTAAAGTGTGGTACAAAACACAGAAGATCCTATGCAAAAATCCAGGTTTACACAACCAGACAGTCATTTCAATGGTGGGTTTTTTTCTGAAGTACTGTTCTCCATAGAAAAACACTTGTTTCAGAACAGCTGCATATGGTTCCTTACCTACTGACACTCAAAATCTTTAGATGTAGCCAAGAAACAAGATAGTCTCTCCCTGCCTCTAACTGCTCTCCAGCTTCCTTCCCCCATCAAGGAATTCTAGGTCTCAAAATGAAACTAAAGCAGGGAAGTCAATTTCGTTTCTTCCAGTCTCATTAGTATCAGCTTCTTCACACCCACGGGGCCTGCAGTTACTCTGAGCTGCTGCTTCATCCCCAGATGACACAATTAAACCCTATTGCCTTTGATGTCACGAGAGGCAGCAACTGAGAAGAAAGAGTATTACAGGTAATGCTGGAAAGGCAAAGCAGCTACTGACAACTACTCAGAGAGATGCAGAAGAGAGATATTAGCCTATTTTACAGAATCACTTGCCATAATGATGGCTACACCAAACACCCTCCCTTTGCCCAAGACACCAAAGCAGGGGAGTGAAAGATGCATCTGTGGAAGGGGAAACATGCTGAAGAGAAACCTGCTCTTTACACACACTCCTTCTACAGTGCAACCCTTAGCACAGCTAACACAATGTCCAGACTTTACTATTTAAAGTACGATGTGAGCCAGTTATCAATAGTGCCTCAAGTTAACATATCCTTGTAAGCTCTGAAGGCCAGGAGTGAGTGGCACGCTGGCAAGGACAGTGCATTTCTACGCTTTCAAGGAAATGCGTCAGTCTATCTGAGCGCTCAGTCCCAGGCCAATAACACTTTTTGTGGGTTGTAGCCTCATTGCTCAGTTGGTTACATCCAGCTGACAAATGGGCGAGGGGAAAGGGTGCCATGTGAGCCTTCTTGACTATTATTCTGTATTGGAACTAAAGTTCACCTCCTTTCCTGCATAATGGCCCAATGAAGAGAGGAAAACAAATCCTAACTCCTTTGAAAAAAACCTTTTTCTTTAATCTCCCTGAGATCAGGCAATTTCCAGATGATTGTTTCTTCACTGCCTGAAGATGGATTTCCACTGGGCATTCTATAAGCTCTCTCACTTTTAATAGGTCATACATGATTTTTGGTATGAAGGCTGCATACCTATGGAGACATTATGCTACTGTGGTATACTACAGTTCCTTCTTGAAACGTTTTGTCATAATCAAGTACTTCATCACTCTCCCAGCTCCTCAGCAGCACATTCCCACTACTCCTTGTGTGCCTTTTTTCACCTCACAGGTGCACATTCTGAACTCTGTGCTCTTCACTCAGTCCTAAACTCATTCTTGTTTTAGTAAGTCTTCACAACTATTTTCTTCAGGAGCCGAAAGTCATTATTCACTAGCCCCTCCTGTTTCAAGCACCTAGGATGAAATAGACAAGTATATATAAAATCAAGCTACAAAGCTTTGAATTTGTCCTGTGGTAACTGTTTTCCAAGGTGAAAGAGCCTCACTCCTATTTGGAAAGGTTTAACCCATTAAAAAAGCAGGAATCAAAAACAATTAGCAAAGGTTGTCTGGCCTTGAAAAGAGGAGGCTTTGAGGTGACCTTAGAGCAGCTAAGGGGCTACGAGAAGGCTGGGGTAGGGCTTTTAACCTGGGTGCATAACAAGAAGACAAGTGGACAAGGCTGCAGACTTGAAGAGGGAAGACTGAGGTTGGACATCATGAACAAATTCTTTCCTGTGAGGGTAGAGAAATGCTGGAACAGGTTGCCCAAGGAAATTATGGTTGCCCCATCCCTGGAAGTGTTCAAGGCCAGGGTGGATGGGGCCCTGAGTAACCTGATCTAGTGAAAGTGTCTCTGCCTATGCAGGAGGGTTGGAACTTTAAGGTCTCTTCCAACCCTGGCCATTCTATGATTCTACGATGTTAAAGCAGCCCACGAACAGAGAATGAAAGGATTTAGATAAAGGCAACCAAATTTGCAGCACAGTTCTGTAAAGCTTTTGTAATACCCAAGAATTTTTACTTGCCAGTATATATACGAGTGGGAACCTTTACTCAAATAAGCACTAACACAGGCACGAATATTTAAAGGTTCAGGCCTTAATGAACAGAACAGCCTCGGCGCAATTTCATTTAAACATTGCAGCAATGCAGAAGTAATTTTGTTAACTTCCATTTTACCTGGTTTCTTATTGCAGGCAGCTTCTCAGTTTATCCAAGCTTCATGTTTTAGACTTTCTAATACATTAGGAACAGACTATTATTTTTAAGAACACACCAAATCAGCTGTGACAAACATCTCAATATAGCCAACCACTAGTAAGTACATCTGGATCGTTCAGCGCATTGTCCTCCCTCTGTTAAACAAATCAGAGGCTACATTTCTATTTGAAGGCAAGTAGACTTCTTTGAGACTGAACAGTAAAAACTTACCTATGAATAAAACAACTGACAGCAGTAACAGAAACTTTTCAAAAGTGGGCGTGAAAACAAAATCAACAGCAAAGTGACCTGGGCGGGCTTGATGGGTACACAGGAAAGCACAGAATGTTTTTAAAAGCTGCTGAAAGACAACTGAACTGCTAAGACAAATCATGAGGCCAGAATATTTAGTTTTCATTCAAATTAAACCCACAGTAAACTAGAAATCTGAGTTGCTGCGTTCTGCTAACAGTTCTAACTACTGGAGCTATTAGGCTACACCAGCGTGAGACGAGCATTTGTCAGTCACAGAAAATGAAAAAAACCTCTTGGTTCAAATAAGGTGGAAATGAAATTCACAACACAAGAAGTTATTCCAAGCGACAAGGAAAGAGATGATGTGGCCTTTAGACTTGAGAAGGGAGTACAATGCACAGCAATATGCATGTACTGCTCAGGCAGGTACTGCTGGAAGAGGCTGACCCATAGATGGGTGCAGCAACCACCAAGCACAGTCGTCAGCACAGACAAAGAGTTGCACAGCATTCAGAAGCAGAGAGGGCAAAACTACTGTCAGCAAGTAAAACTGAACAGAATTACAAAACATAATTACAGGAAATTGCAAAACTACTCAGTTTACACAGTTTATTAAGGTTGGAAGGGGCCTTCAAAGGCCATGGAGTGCAAAACTCCTGCTCAAGCAGGATACAAATCACTGAAAAGCATAATCACCCATAAAGCCTAAATCAAACTGCATCCAGACAGGTCTGAAACAACTCCACTACCTCCCTGGGCAACCCATTCCAATATTTAACAACCCTGACTGTAAAGAAGTTTTTCCTCAGACTGAGATGAAACTTCCTGTGTTCAAGCTTGCATCCATTACCCCTTGTCCTGTCTGACACAACTGAAAAGAGTATTCCTTTCTTCTCTACACCCAGCCCTCATGTGTTTATAGACAGTGATTAAATCACCATCTTTTGTTGAAAGTTTTAGTCAAACTTTTGTTGTAGCTCTGCATTGAACTCTCTCAATTAATTCTTTATCCTTCAAGTTGGGGAGACCAGAATTAGACACCGTATTCCAGGTGCTGCCTCACTAAAGCAGAACAAAGAAATAGAATAACTACCATTAACTATTTTAATGTAAAATAATAAAGCATCACGTTTCCCAAGCATAAGCCATGGGTCAGTCTTGCTTAATGCTCTTAGTAGAGCAGAAGACACCGCAATGACTTGGGAAAAAAAAACAAAGAAGGGAAAAGAGAAATTCAGGGAGACTCCTTTCAGGCTGAATAGAAACGTTGCGATATCACACTAGAAAAACCAGCAACAAAAACCAGACCCCAAACCAACATATATTTTTGTCCTGTCAATGCAAGCATTTGTATTTAAAATCCCTGTAGAGTGACGTTTCAAAACACTTAGCTGTTATTTAGCATCCTATTATTTTAGTTTGCAAGGCTGAACAGCAGCAGTTCAGTTGGTGCCGGTCCCTTCCCGCACCACCCCTCAGTATGGCACACTGTCACACAGTGACAGAGGAGCTGTGCCACCTCTCAGCCCTTTAATGACCACTGCAGCCGTTGGCTGACCAGGACAGCAGTCCTCATTTGCCAAACCTGCCCGGAATTAGATCACAAATTGGACTCCAGGACACTTTCCACTGCAATTCATAATAACCAAACACAATTACAAATTTTCAACGATGTTAAAAGTAATCACCACTTTCAAGCCTAATCTGCTTAAAATAAAGGCTGGAGAACTGCCAAAGGCTGTTTAAAAAGGAAAAAAGAAACCAGAAAGAAGCAAAAACCCTCACTAACCCAGTACAGCTTATTTCATTTTTACCTTACCCCACAGCTGCCAAGTAAATTTAATAAGCCTTTGTTTTATGAAGAATCCTAAAAACAGTCCAAAAGCAATTTTATGTAGCCAAAGGTACTAAATAAATATACCTTCACTATAACAACAACCACCTTTTTGGTCCAATAAAAATGGCTCCATTTTTAAATGTCTTTTCTTGGCACGTGTTTTAACATGGACCATGTCCCAAAATTGAGGGGCTCTGACAAAACGGCCAAGACTTTCTTAATATCCAAAACATTTCCCAGCTGCACCCCCTTTTATACATACCCATGCAACAACCTCCAGCCCATGCACAATGCTGACTTCAGCTCAAAAATTTGCTTTCCTCTTTTCTTCAGGTCTGTATCCGAGAAGCTGTGATTTTCTGCAGGCTGTACTCCTAACCACAACTCCTTCTTCTCCCCATGAAAGCAATAACTGCTTTGCCAGCCTACAGGCCCAGCTCATCCACAACATCTGCTTTTTCTACTACTCTGTGTTGCTGTGGGCATTCTTGGCAGGAAAGAACTGACCAACTTGACATCTTTTTCTATAAATGTTTTTGCCCTTCAGCTCTGACATCTTCCCAGTTAAAATACTCTAGTTCTCTGCCCTGGCTGAATGTTATGTCTGTAATGCTAGATGTCCTTATGCTATTTTTGTCTTTTTTTTTTTTTTAACCTTTTCTCATCTCTTTTTTTGTATTAGTCTCCCTCATATCTGTGCATTTAATGGTTTCTTCAGACAACATAGGCAAAATATAAGCTTGTTTTCCTTATGTCCTCCCTTGATGCTTTCCACATCTTCCCGATTCACAAGACAAGTTTTTCCATCACTTTTCATACTCTATTCCCCATTTGCTCCAGTAACAATTCCTGCTCAGTCTCACCGCCATCCCCACACCATTTTCCACAATAGGTCACAGTTGTTCTTCTCTTTTTTGTTCCAACGTGCCCAGCTCTTCCTAGAAGTACAAACACAACCCCCAGGAGAAAGCTTAGTAACAGTCAGTATTCTAGCCTCCTGCTTCACCCTCAGACTTGCCTTAAAAGAACGAGTCATACACTTGTCAATATCTTTCCTCCACTGGCCTTCATTTCTCCTGGTTGTCTAACTCTCTTGTTCTTTTCAGTATCTTGTTCACAAGAACTTTATTGTTTAACCTCTAGAATTCTTCGGTACCTTGACTCTGAATTGTTAAGTCTGCACGTGCCTGCCCAAACCAGTCACAAATAAACTACCTGTCCCCCAATCCTTTCACTCAACAAGAGGGAAAGGATTTCCTCCTCTTCACTCAAATGACAAAACCTAACCATAATTACCACCCCCAAGATAAACCAAGACACGTACAAGTCTAATGCCGTATGAGAAGAGAAGGGTGGTGGTAGTTGGTGACTCCTTT
>VXBP01002729.1:0-33486 GCA_013400115.1 Rhinopomastus cyanomelas | reverse complement strand
GGTGGGTGTCGGGAGGATGCAGCTGGGCTATTCTCAGTGCCATGTAGTGATAAGACGAGGGGCAATGGTTGTAAGCTGGAACCTAGAAGGTTCCACATCAACCTGAGGAGGAACTTCTTCACAGTGAGTGCAATGGAGCACTGGAACAGGTTGCCCAAGGTAGTTGTGGAGTCTCCTTCACTGGAGATGTTCAAGACCCAACTGGATGTGTTCCTATATGACTTGGTCTAGGTCATCCTGCTGTTGCAGGTGGATTGGACTAGATGATCTTTCGAGGTCCCTTCCAATCTGTAGTGATTCTATGATTCTATGATGATGATTGAACTATAACAATGACAATCAGCACAGCAGTTTTCTTCTCTGTCGCTGGTCTTTTCACTACCTGTCTACCAATCTAGCGAGTCATCCTCTTGCTTAATTACCAAGTACATTACAGCTTACCATTACAATCTTATGACTAAACAGAACTTATCCTAACAGGCTTAACAGACTTAATCAAAACTTATCCTTACCAACTTATGAATAAGGACTTAACCAACTAATACATCAAAACTTATCCTTACCATCTTAATTATCAAGTTAACTATCAAGTTAACTATCGACTTGAGTTGTACCTTACAGATAACCTTAAACTTAGTTAGGCTGAAAAGACTAAGGTGTTGCAGTTTGGGAACTGCCAGAATTTTCAGAGGTGCTTTCATGAAGAAGAAAAGTTGTGTTGTTTTCAGGGGGAACCCTTCCCTCAGTTGCTTGTCCTGGGGGAGGTGACACTGCCCTGGAGCGTTCCCCAGACAAGTCTGTCCTGGGGCACCTGTNTTCCCCAGACAAGTCTGTCCTGGGGCACCTGTCCCCAGTTGCACAGGTCCCAGGACCCTTCCCCGGAAGGGTCTGTCCTGGGACCTGCCCCGGAACTGCTGGCTGGGTCAGCCTATAAAAAGCGGGGCATGGTCTTTGTTCCCCCTTTTTGTGGGCTGTGGCCCTGAAGGGAGTAACCCCCCACCGCCCCGGGAACGGGCAGTGGGGGTGGTGGGCACCACGGCTCCAAGGGGGACTGCAGCTCCCGAAGCATCTGCGAACTGCTGCGGCTTCCAAATAAGCCACTGCCCCGGCCTGACCCCACCGCCAGTGTGCACCTGCCGCTACACGGTCCTGAAGCAACCCCAGCCGCAACTTTCTGCGGGTGCGCGGTCCCGCCGCCGCACCGCTGTCCTGGACCGGAAAAGCTGCGGATGCCGCCACGCCCTGGACCTGAAGCGGCTCCCCCGCCGCGGCAGCATGGTGCCGCCACTGCTCACCGCTGCACTGTGCTCAGACTGGAGAAGCAAGACTGGTGCAGATTTGCCATCATGACCCCTCCACCACAGACATCCTTCAGCATCGTTGAGCTGGGCNACCTGCCCCGGAACTGCTGGCTGGGTCAGCCTATAAAAAGCGGGGCATGGTCTTTGTTCCCCCTTTTTGTGGGCTGTGGCCCTGAAGGGAGTAACCCCCCACCGCCCCGGGAACGGGCAGTGGGGGTGGTGGGCACCACGGCTCCAAGGGGGACTGCAGCTCCCGAAGCATCTGCGAACTGCTGCGGCTTCCAAATAAGCCACTGCCCCGGCCTGACCCCACCGCCAGTGTGCACCTGCCGCTACACGGTCCTGAAGCAACCCCAGCCGCAACTTTCTGCGGGTGCGCGGTCCCGCCGCCGCACCGCTGTCCTGGACCGGAAAAGCTGCGGATGCCGCCACGCCCTGGACCTGAAGCGGCTCCCCCGCCGCGGCAGCATGGTGCCGCCACTGCTCACCGCTGCACTGTGCTCAGACTGGAGAAGCAAGACTGGTGCAGATTTGCCATCATGACCCCTCCACCACAGACATCCTTCAGCATCGTTGAGCTGGGCTACTCCTCTTCCCCCTGGAGCTGAGACAGGAGGGGTTGAGGAGCCATGCGGTCGGTCTCCATCTTGGATCCTGCCTGTGGCTGGAACCATGTGGCTGGGCCACCACCATTTTGGAAAGAGTGATCAGCAGGAGGAGAGGCTGTTTATCATTTCTGCCCCTGAGAAAAGACTGGCAGTGCTTAAGTTTTGGAGGAGAACGCCTTTGTGCTTAGCTGAAGAAAGCAGGAGGACTTGAGAATCCTCAAACTTTGGATCTGAAAGACAGAGACTGGGTCCTTTGAAATGCATGCAGCTGCACAGAGGGATGCAGGTGTGGGCGCTGAGCAGTCAGGCCATCCCGAAAGCATTGAGCTGGAGAAGCTATGCTGGAATGCATGCGGCTGCACCAAGGGATGCAGGTGTGGGCGCTGAGAAAGTCGGGCCATCCCGAAAGCATTGAAAGGCATGTCTGCTGCACTGAGGGATGCAGGTATGGGCACTGAGAAACTCAGGCCATCCCGGACTACCATGCTTTCTTTCCCAGGTCTCTAAACTGGAAGAAGATCCAAGGCCCAAACTGTAGTGATCTCCCATTACATTTTTCTCAGATTGTGTGATGGCATTTATGACACAGTTTCTAGTTTGTGTGCACTGACTTGCGTAACCTTTTTTCCCATTCTGTATATAGTTATAGTGCTAATAAACCTTTCTGCACTTTCCCTAAGCCATCCATTGTCTGACAGATTTTATCCGAGATGTCATCGAGACCTCACTGCTTTGCTTTCCTTTCTTTTATCTTGAATTAAAAAAAGTTGGTGCCGAAACGCAGGAGCAAAGCACTCTGAGTTTCAACCCACTACAGAATAAGGACTTAACCAACTAACACATCAAAACTTATCCTTACCAACTTAATCATCAACTTAATTATCAACTATCAACTTAACTATTGACTCAAGTTGAACCTTACAGATAACCTTAAACTTAGTTAGGCCCAAAAGACTAAGGCAACTAGTTAAACTTAACTGTCATGACTAAACTTAGGGATATATGTAGTAACCACTATACTTTAATAAACAACCTTCCAAACCTTCTTCCAGCATTCAAACAGTGAGTCAAGAATCCTTTGACGATTCTTCGACTGTTGCTACATGGCCTCCTGTCTTATCCTTATCAAGATAATGTTTTACTCATTTCCCTGGGACCCACTGACCATTCTCTGTAATCAAACACATATAACCTCTACCAGTTAATTTCATTTCAATCAGACCTTCCCATTGTCCTTTTTGTAAGTTTTTAAACTGAACCAAAACACCCTGTGAATCAGAATCATGTGCTCTCGATTTCAAAGCCAAGATATGAACCAACACAGGTGGTTCCTGACTGTCCCCTGACAGTCGCAAATAATTAAGACATACAGTGCCTTATTAAAACATTCTCCTAGCATCAATCCCTTGGTTTCCCCTTTTTGTTTTAACAACCGTATTTTTAAAGTTTGATGAACACATTTGACAATAGCCTGTCCTGTCGGGTAACGAAGGATACCAGTGGTGTGTTTGATTCCCCATTGATGGCAAAAAAGCCTAAAACATGTGGATGTGTAGGCAGACCCATCATCTGTCTTGATGTGGTGTGGTACTCCCATAGCTGCAAAACATCTGTGTAGATGTCTCTCAACATGCAATGCTTTTTCTCCTGCTTGTGCTGGGTACCAAATTACCATGGAAAAGGTATCAACACAGGCATGTACCTACTTAAACCTGCCAAATTCATTAACGTGAGTCACATACATCTGCCACAGTTGTAGTGGTCTAATACCTCTGGGGCTAACCTCAAGACCTAAACCAAACCCAAGAGGTGATTTGGCACAATCAGCATGGTTTCACCAAGGGCAAGTCCTGCCTGACGAATCTGGTGGCCTTCTATGAACAGGTAACAACATTAATGGATGGGGGGTCAGGGGGATTGGACTAGATTATCTTTCGAGGTCCCTTCCAATCCCTTATGATTCTATGATTCTATGATTTCACGATGCCTTGTGCATAAGTCAATNACAGGGGTCTCTGATCTCCATGGGAATTGTTTCAACTCTTGTTTCACCAATGGAAGCAATCGATGTGCAGGATATGTATTACACGCTGTGCCTGTGAACTCTACAAGAGCAACCTGTAAGTCTTCTGAATGACGAATACTCCATTCTAAATATGCTTGAACCATAGGAACAAAATTAATACTAAGTTCCCTTCCAGAGATTTCAATAATCCTGGCTCTTCCTTTCATGATCAACTGAGCAAACAATTCTACATGCGTGGTGACAGTCTTTTGTGGTCGAATAGCCAAAAAGATCCATTCTAAAATTCTTAATGAGTTCTTTTGAGATGTAATCCATTGCATCACCCATGCGCATGGATGCTTTCTGAGTGTTTTTGTCTCATCAAATGATTGTACCTCTGAGTTAATTAACATCAACATAATTGGATAGTCCAATCTTACTCTATCTGTATGGCACATAACTGTTTCCTTGCTTATCTTCTCTAAGGCCACTCATTGTTCCGACTGTAAAAACCTCTTCTCATTAGCTTGTGTAGATGTACCTGAAAGTTTAGTCAAAAGCTCCAAATCATCATTAGTAATTCCACATACTGTCTGTACCCATTGGATGTCTCCCACTAATTTCTGAACATCATGCAACGTTTTAATGTCACTTTTAATTTCTACCTTCTGAGGTCTCACAACACTACCAGTTATTGTCCATTCTAAATAATACCAAGATGTGTATTTCTGAACCTTCTCTAGTGCAATCTTTACTCCACATGATTCTAATGTACTAGTAAGTTCCTGTAGGACTGATGTAGAATCTAACTCTGACCAGCTACTAAGATGTCATCCCTATAATGATAAATTAACAAACTTTTTCCATTCCTTGCAGAAGAACAACCCAATGATATTGAAAAACAATTGCATCTTTGCTAATCCTAGTGACTTCAATACCTCCAAGACCAAAAACTTCAAATAGTGAGTTAACTGTGGGCCAATGCACAGACCAAAAATTTGTAGGTATGACTGTGACATCTGCTCCAGTATCCAATAACATCTCAAGAGTTATCCTTTTCTCACCCTTAGTTATGATTGTAACCTTTTTCTTTGGTTTACTCGTGGTAATATCCATTACAAACATTACCTGCAGTTCTCCTGTGTAGCCAAAACCACCATCACCTCTTTCAGCTTCACCTACTCGCGGTACACATGAGAAAAATGGCACTAATTGCTCTACTTTACTACCTTTTGGGATTGAAACAATAGATGTTAGAGTAAATACCTTGATCATCCCAGTATAGTCAGCATCAATTACTCCAGGCAGTACAAATATTCCCATTCTACCAGCTGAAGATCTTCCCATCAGTAATGCACATAAGTTATTATCTAGAGGCCTTTTCACATTACTATCAATCAATTGTACCTCTGTGGATAGAAGCATAATGAGTATGGATGTCACACACGCTACACTTCTTCTTAATTGATAACCAGCATTGATTTCAAAGGTGACCTGCCTTTCCACAGTTAAAACCTTTTACCTCCTTTTGTTTACTGTGTTGTTTCTCCAACAATGGCTGTATAGCATGAGTTACTGCTGTCATCTCTATCATATCAACCACTTTAGCATTCCGTGGCAATGTACTCAATGCTTGCTTAGTCTTAGCATTATCAAAAGCAAACATCTTTTATATTTTATCCTTCATATCTGTATCCATATCTAAGTGTCTACTAGTAGCTTGGTGTAAGCTTAGTGTATATGATTCCTGCACACACTGCTTGATTTGACCAAAAGCTTGTGTAACACCTGAGTCTGGCATAGAAATGATCATCTGAAATGCTAACTATTGTGATAATCTCAAAACTTCAGTTGAAAACCCTATCTGCGAAGTAGCATTACTCCAGGACCTTTGTTCCATAAACATCTGTTTTTGCACATCAGCCTGTGGTAGTAACAGATCAGAAGTAAAGATGCATAGCAACAGCTGAATTGTCATACACAATCTCAACCCATACTGAATAACTGAGGTCCTTGCACTTTCTAACACCTTCCCATTGAAAGTTTTCTACTTCTTGCCGTCTTCGCTAGGCTGTGTCACCACAGTGAACCCCTGAGGCATAAATTTGCCTTCCATGATGGCATCTTGAATGACTCCTTTCCAGTGTTTACAACCGCTCGTAGCAGCAGCTGACTCAGCTGGGGTACGAGGAGAAGGAGGGGTGTGTGGTAGGGAGGGACAAACCGCACCACCCACTTCCTCTTTGGCTGTGACCATTTCCTCTTTAATTTCTACTGCGCAATCACTCATATCACTCATACCGGCCAAGGGGAAAGATGGTGTCTGTCAGAGAATCCTCAGAATTAGAATCAAAAGATGCTGAGAAAATGTAGCAATTGCTGCCGATGTTCCGTTGAAGGAAGGCGGGGCAGCTGTAACACAGGACCCTGGCTGCTGAGGGTTAGCCCTGGCTGCAAATGCAGCCATCTGGCCTTTTGCCTTCAGCGATGCCAAAGTGTCTTTAATCACCCACCACAGCATTGCATGTTTTGATGCCAGTTTCCTGGCAGTCCCTCCAAGGCTAATATTGTTCCACAGAGCTGAACCAACAGCTTCCCACGTTTCTAGTTGAAAAGCCATGTCAGTGCCTGTAATTAGTTCATGGCTCCAAGCCCACATTAATAAATCTTTCATGGCAGAAGCATAGTATTTCACCTCTCTCGTAGAGAGCATAAGTTGGAGGAGATTTAGGACTTCTTCTCGCTCTGCGTCCACCCCCATTCCTCCTGTCCAACCACTCGCATGATCAGCACGAGATTCCAATAAATTCAGGTGCACCATCCAAACTTCTTCCAGCAGCTAAAGGACACTTCACTGGGGGGAAGCGAAGAAATTTTGACTGGAATTCCCAATCGACCTCTCAGCCCTGCTTCCAACTGCACACTGCAGTGGCCACGGAATCTGAAGAATCCCGAGTAACAGACTATGTAGCTATAATTTATTACCTTCTTATCTCTCACTGGAGGGCTCAATTAGCACTGTTGATGGGTGCCAATTATCAGCGAGCTATAAATAACTCACTTGGGGTCCAGAGTTGACCAAGAGGACCTTCCTGTGGGAGCTCTAACAGGACTTTCACACACAGACCAATATGATCTCACAAAAGCCCAGAATAAACCAAGAATGAACTAGACCAGGATGAATGTTTATTAAACAAAGCCACTAACTTATATAGACTTCACATAACCTCCCTCACGGGCAATGCTGGACAGATGGCACACCTCCTATGTTCCTATTGGAGCAAGCTAGCTGTCCATACACCTGCAGACAGCAGGCAGTCCAGCCCTGCACCTTGTGCAGCCTCTAAAACTGTCCCCTGCTGCGTTTCGCTATTAACAAAGTCCTCCAGCATAAGGACTGGATTGCTCACGTACTTATGTTCCCTTACAGGTTTTGAAGACACATCTTATATTTCTTCTTTTTCATAATAAGTATTCTGTCAATTATATGCCAATTCACTGTTTCCCATAGCTTTGATTTCCTTTCTTCATTCCTCCTTTTGTCTTTTCTTCAGACAATGTTTTGGCTTCCAGTCACTGACTTTCTGCCTTATTGCAAAGAAGTTATTTCTATTCTGCATGTAAGAGCAAGACTTCATCCTTCCTTTCTTTCTTCCTATAAAGTGCTGTCATAAGGGTACCAGAATGACTATCTGGAGTTAGATTCCCTTTGCATGTTCCTCTTGATGTATAAAGGGAAAAAATTGGAATATAGTGAAAACCTCTGTATTTTAATGCAGTGAAAGTTCTTATTCGCTGTGTAAACACAGTGGCAATATTCTTCTCAAAAGACATACAGACAGTGGCCATCTTGTGTTATGTTAACATGTGACATGATATGATGTAATGCATCAGGAAATGATACTGAGCTGCCAATAAGTTTCTTTATAAAATAACTACTGTGTAACTCTATGGACTACCTCAGGATATATAACAGACTAGTAAATGTTCTCTCCTGGCTGAAAAAAAGAAATTGCTGTTAGGCTGCCTGAAAGATGCAGCCTGTATAATTGAGAGAATGATTTAAAATAAGCTTAAATATACAGTTTCTTAGTACATTGATGGCATCTGAAACACACATTAAGATTACTATTATTCTAAAGGCCACACAAACTACTTGTGTGTCTCTCCTTCCTTTAAAAATGTATTCCTCTTTCAGTTTGGCTAATACAGCTGGTACACCCAGAATCTGTATAAAATGCTTCTGTAAATGACTGAGAGGATTCTGCGATGGATTTGCAATAATGTCATGACTATGAGGACCCATTTGCTGGAATACCCACTTACAGCATAGAGACTGATGATAAAATAAAATAGGAAGAAATGAAAATAAGAAGATATGAAAATAAAATATGTCTGTGATATTTCTGACCATTGATTTGCTCCTATAAGAGATTTACTGTCTGCCCATGGCATTTCATTTGGTTGAAAAGCTGGAGCACCTCTCTCTGGCTTGGCTGTACGAGGCACTATTAGTTTTTGCTTTACAAAGATGGAGGATTCAGCAAGAGGAGGAGCTATCAAGCTGCTTTGTCTTCTTGATGAAGGAACTGATGGGGCGGTTAACTTTAAAATTGGAAGAGGCCAGGCAAACAACATTTTTGTAGAACAATTTCAGAAAGCTTTTTGCAAATGTAAATTACTTTGAGTTTCTTTTTGTTTTCCTAGTTGCACAAACACTGTGATAAATTAATAAAAGCAACAGTCTGTGAACTTCACAAATAAAGAGTAAAGATGCAAGAATGACACAGAATTTATCACATTTAGTTATATACATAATGGCTAGTCTCTAAGGTTTTGTTGTCACTCACCTGCCCCTGAGTAAGCAACACATCAGGACAAAGGAAATTAAGAAATGGAAAACTGAACTCTTTTTGAACTTGGAGAACCTGATCTTTAAATATCAACTTCTGAAAGGCTTGTGAAAAACTGTGTCAAATGATAAAACTTATGGAGAGCCTATGAAACCAAATTTTCTTCAATTGACATGTTTAAAATTATCCCTTAGTGCTGCAGTTCGCAAGCCAGTCCGCAACACTGAGCGAGACATATTTTAAGAAATTCATTTCCATTACTTGTTATTTTTTCTCATTATGACAATTTGGTAAATTATTCTGATCTATCTGTAACATAATAATCTGATTTAAGGCATGATCATTTAGTAGGGGCATGCTGAGAATATCTGTGTTAAAGAAAAGCTACTGTTGTGGTTAGAGCATATTAAGTTCCCAGTAAAGGCATCTTCCGCTCTAACTCAGTTTTGATTCATCATTCACTCTTATAAATGTGTGAATGGTGTTGAGGTAAGGGAGGGATCATAAAAAGAACATTAAGAAATATCTAATATTAGCAGAGAACATAATAAATGTGTCAAATATTTTTCTCATGTTCAGAATTAGTAATTGGAGTCATTGTATTGAGGACACACGGGGAATAAAATAGCTCAGAAAATCTACTACAGTCCTAACTAAGATTGCATACTTAGACACTTTCATTATTCCTCTGGGCTTGGGAATTCTCTCTTATCACTATGCTTGAATTGCCTCAGAGGTTTCTAGAGCTGCAGTATGGCTGAAAAGAATCCATCTCTAGCTTTTCTCATACTTCACCACATGCAAAAGCACTCTTCTTTGATGTGTTAACTTCAACAGGCTGTAACAGCTGCTTGACAAGAAATGAATGTGCTCAGTAGCCTGGAAAATACTTTCATCTGCTAGAAGACTAGTAAAGTCCTAGTGGCTGGTGACAGGACAAAGAAAAATGATTTTAAGCTGCACTAGGAGAGTTTCAAGTTGGATGTCAGGAAGAGTTTCTTTCCTAAAAAGGCTGTCAAGCATTTGAACAGCTGCCCAGGGAGGGGGTTGAGTCCCCATCACTGGAGGTGTTGAAGACAAGGGTAGATGTTATATTGGGAGACAGGGTTTAGTGGTGCTGATAGGGTTGGGAAAAGGTTGGACTCAATGATCCTGAAGGCCTCTTCCAGCTGGAACTGTTCTATGAATCTGTGTAGAATTTTTCACAAGTCCAAATGGCTGAGGAACCAACAGGCCATGTACAAACTTGTAGCGGGTTGAAACTCAAAGTGCTTTGCTCCCGGGTTTTCGGCACCAATTTTGTGGTGGGTTCAGGACCACAACTCAATATAAAAGAAAGGAAAGCAAAGCAGTGAGGTCTCGATGGCGTCTCGGATAAAATTCACCAGACAATCGATGGCTTAGGGAAGGTTAACACTACAACTATATACAGAATAGGAGAAGAGGTTTTGCAAGTCAGTGCACACAAACTAGAAAGTGTGTCATAAATGCCATCACAGAACCTGAGAAAAATATAATGGGAGATCACTACAGTGTGAGCCTTGGATCTTCTTCCAATTTAGAGACCTGGGAAAGAGAGCATGGCAGTCTGGGATGGCCTGAGTTTCTCAGTGCCCACACCTGCATCCCTCGGTGCAGCAGACATGGATCTCAATGCTCTCGGGATGGCCTGACTTTCTCAGCGCCCACACCTGCATCCCTCGGTGCAGCCGCATGCATTCCAGCGTAGCTTCTCCAGCTCAACGCTTTTGGGATGGCCTGACTGCTCAGAGCCCACACCTGCATCCCTCTGTGCAGCTGCATGCGTTTCAAAGGACCCAGTCTCTGTCTTTCAGATCTAGTTCATGTGCACTGACTTGCATAACCTTTTCTCCCATTCTGTATATAGTTATAGTGTTAACATACCTTTCTGGAGTTTCCCTAAGCCATCGATTGTCCGGTGAATTTTATCCGAGATGCCATCGAGACCTCACTGCTTTGCTTTCCTTTCTTTTATATTGAGTTGTGGTCCTGAACCCACCACACACTCGAGAGTAAGGGAGGCTCTCTCCGAATATCCTGTAAGTTGCCTTGGACCTCCAGATCTCGTCACTACCTGGTTATTTATAGAAAAACATGGAACAGATGTTATATGTGAGATTTCTAAGCTGGAGTTCAGCTCTTAATAGAGGAACACAATTTCTAGGTTAATTTCCAAGCAGAATTACTTTACCCATCTGATAGCTTGGATTTGGAATGATATGAAGTTTGCAAAGGCTTGTGGAATGGCAAATGCAGCACAACATTGTATTTGTGTGTCCTGACGAAGTGTTAAGAAGAAGAGTAGTTTTAAGACAGAATGTGGTTCAGCATTTCCAAAGAATCACAGCATCGCATGGTACCAAGGTAGACAGCAGAATGGCAGGAACTCATGCAGCTCCAAACCTTGAACACTACAGATCTTGCATGTCCTTGCAGAAGCCAGACTTGGTGCCACACACAAAGGCAGCTACACATCTATGTCTAGTCACCAACCACACTGCATGGTCCGTACAATTACAAGAATGAAAATGAAATGAGGCAAAAGCCTCAGGGGAAGAGGGAAACTGATGTACTGAATGGGCGACCCCATTAAGGTTTATAAATATGGGAAGGGTGGGTGTCAGGAGGATGGAGTTAGGCTCTTCTCATTGTCATCTAATGATGGAACAAGGTGCAATGGGTATGAGACGGAACTTGTTCACAGAGAGGATGACGAGAGCCCTGGAACGGGCTGCCCAGGGGGCTTGTGGAGTCTCTTTCTCTGGAGATATTGAAAACTCACCTGGCCATTTTTCTGTGCAACAGGATCTAGGGGATCCTGCTGTGGCAGAGGGTTTTGACTGGAAGATCTTTTGAGGTCCCTTCCAATCCCTAATGTTTTGTGATTCTGTTGTGATGTGTTGTGGGCAAAATGAAACTCAAGGTAAACCTGGGCTACAGTGATCATGAGATGGTGGAGTTCACAGTGCTTATGGCAGGAATCATAGAATCATAGAATCATAGAATCTCGAAGGACCTGGAAAGATCATCTAGTCCAATCCGCCTGCAACAGCAGGATCACCTAAACCAAGGAAGGAGGACACTCAGCAAGTTTACTATCTTGGACTTCAAGACAGTGGACTTTGGCCTCTCCAGAGACCTCATCAGAAGACTCCACTGGGCTAGAGTTCCTGGGGGTATGATTACCCAAGAAGGCTATAGGTTTATTTGCCACACAGCCAGGTTAAGGAAGATATGGTTAAGGAAGTCAATGTCCAGGCAGAATTAAATCTGGCCAGGGACATCAGGGAAAACAGTAAGAGCTTTTATAACTGTGAGAGAAAGAAAACAAGGAAAAAGTATGGGCCCACTCCAGTAGGAAACTTATGACGTGGTAAGCATGAAGTGCTCACTGACTTTTTTGCCTCAGTCTTCACTGGTAGGAACTCAACCACACCGTTCTAGAAATGCGTTTCCCTGAATTGGTGGGGTCATCTGTTCCAAACAGCAACTCAATACTTATTTCCAAGTATAAAATTCCAGTAATTTAGGCAGACGGGCACTCAGAGAATGTTCACTGTGTTGTCATTTCTTTGCTGTGGGTAACCCTGATTTTGCTAGGGTGAAATAACTGGTCTAAGGGAGAATCTCAGCACACAAGCCGGCTTGCAAAGTCTTGTGTAGACACTGAGGTGGATAAGAAACAACTCAGTTAGAAGATGGAATAGACCAGTCTATCTTAAGCTGGATGCTTACCAAAGCATGAGCTGATGACTTTAAAACTGCTGCTGGAATCTAGGGATAACAATAATATAATGAAGCATTTGCAACATATAAAATTATAGTTTTGCCATTTTCCTTTTTTTCAATTTTTATTTTCTTTTCTTGTGAAAAGTTTTGTTTTATTGTTCTCTGGTTCTTAGAAATTTTTAAAACATCTTCTGCATTATGTTTTGCATATAGATCAAAATCGTTCTGTTTTCCTCTCCTATAATAAAACAAGATGTTACAAAATTATTTAAAATTACATATTAAACAAGATTTTTTTAAAAAACCCTTAATAACCAATTTCTTTCTGGAAAGTACTAGAAAATTTATTGTGAATCTGTCAAACACTCTGATTTTGGTAAAAACTTGACATTGTTAAGTTAAAGATAATGAAGATCCTTGTTTACAAAAAGACCTTCAAACAAGGTAGATATGTTTCTTTTATTTCTGCATTTATTTTAACGTCTTGTTTGATTAAGTTTGATATCTGCATAATCTATCTGTTTTATAAATGGCAAGAACTTTTCTTTTGTAAGTGCAGTGAGATTGTTTGCAGTATTTATCCCAATGATAATGGCGTAAATTCTTTTTCACGAAATGCAAAGAGCTAGTATGGTGCTAAGTCATTAGCAAGAAGTAGGGTACATTTTGTACTCAAAGACACATAATTTGGGAGTAAGGCAGAGTAATGTACAAAAACTTCTGTATTTTAGCAATCCCATTAAAAATTAGTGCTTCTTCACAACCAAAGCTGTCCAGAACTGAGGTTATGGTGTTGACTTAAATTTCATATGAGGAGAGTTTCAGTGATCTGTCTTGTCCTTGCAATGCTGACTGATAAAGTTCAGCATGCAAACTCCTCAAGTCATACTGTATTTAAACAGACTAGAGCGATTTTGTGGACATGATGTAGAATTACTTTTTCTGGAGGCTAACAAATGCTACGTCACTCTGAAGCTGCAGCACTCACCATTACTGCTACACAATCTAGGAACAAAGAATGACAGCTTTACAGTATTTTAAGTATTTTAAGTATTTTAAGAGTGGCCACAGAAAAGGTGTAAGTCTGGGGGAATTCAGGAACAGAAAGAAAAAGGAGAAAAGTCAGGGGATATTTTGTTGTCTTTCTGTTTCAGTGAATTGTTTTCGGTTTAAGTCAGCATTTGCATCACTTTACTTTGTAGACGTATGTCTACTTTCAGAGGCATATTCATCGTGACATATAAAATGCTCTTAAACCCTGAATTCTTTCCTTTCACTCCTTATTTCTGCATAGATTGCAAATAACTGAGTGAAGAACTAGTCAAGTTACCAGGAATGAATTTCCAACGTCTTCCTGCACCCAAGCTTCTTCAGTGGTGTCCACTACATTTCAAAACAGTGCCTCTGTTTTCTAAACAGGAACCTCCCCAGCCTCAGATGTTCTGTCATGGTGACACTTGCACCGGTTTACCAATCTCTTGTCTCATCTTTCAAACAAACAGAGACACACAAAGCTGGGGAGGCGTCACTGTAGCTGATAATTTCTGGGACTTTAGTTTGTATCTGAGTTTGCTGCTAGAAGGTTGTTCCTTACCAAGAAAGGATTCTAGGATGATGACATAGCTCTTCCTGGCCAGGATGACTAGACTTGCGCTTGACTAACCATAGAATCAATTAGATTAGAAAGACCTTTAAGATCATGAAATCCAGTCATTAACATAACTGTACCAAGTCCACTACTACACCAAGTCCTTAAGCTCCCATGATAGTAAAGATCCTAACTTTGCCTCAAATGTAGGGAAAGGAATACAATTCAGGTCATAATGATCCATTCATTACCCTCTAAGACCCCATGGAGAAAAGCAAACAAATAACACAGAGACCTGAGAGTCTCTGAGGAACAATTTTGCCTGTATCCCACATTTAAAGCTGGATTTTTACATTCACTATGATTATTTTTACAGGAAAGTAGAATAAGGACGAAGAGAGGTATTCGGCCAAAAAAGATTTTATTAAATCAATCCTGAGCATATTCAGATGCACTGAAAAGAAAGAGAATAATAAATACAGACAGCATATGCCTTTAACTTACTATGTTTAATCTAACTGAGTGGCTCTCCTGTTTTAGTGCCTCTGATACTGTAAAATCAAAAATAAAGAATCCTCTATCAAATCTAAATTTTAGGGGACAGGCAACTTTTTATTTCAGGGTGCTGAGTGCATGGGAACAAATTTCCTGAAGTGTGCAAACAATATAGCAAGCAACATGCAGGTTATATAGATTATATGCATTACAGATTCCTTTTTTCTATAAATGCAAAGCAGTTACCATCCAATAAGTTCCTAGAATTCATTTATATACTCTCCTTTTCCGGTGTATGCCCAGTGAATTCAGACAGTGCTCTTTTGATTGAACTCCAGCTTTTTACTTCCATATATGAGTAAACTGTCAGGGTTTACTGAAAGGTCTTTAAACTAGATTCAGAGTGGGAAGAGGATGAAACCAGGTTCAGGTTCTTAAAGAGCAAGAGAAGGCTGTCCCTGTGTGATGCAAGATGAACATTTGAGGCCTGGTTGAACAGGGAGCTTCATCTGGGTCTCAGAAAAAACAAAGGAAAGTTTATCACCTTTAGAAGTGTTGTAGCTTGAAAATTGCTAGCGTTTTCAAATGTACAGCAGTTCTGCTTTCATGAAGAAGAAAAGAAAACGAGTTTTTTTGTTTTGGAGGACCCCTCCCCCACAGGGAACTTGTCCTGGGGGAAGGTGTCACTGGTCCTGGACCTGCTCCGGATGTCCGTGTTGGGTTAGCCTATGAAAAAGCAAAGCGGGCACTTTGTTTTTAGAAAGTCGGGAAGTCAGAAAGAAGGAAGTGGGAAGAAGTGGAGAAGAAGGAGGAAGTATGTGCCCGCTCGTGTGCGCTGCAGGCTGTCTTGGGCTTCGCCTTCTCAGCCAAGTGCCCCCGCCCCGTCCGTTCTATGGACGGTGGCGGGGAGGGGGAAGGGCACGGGATGCGGCTCAGCCGTGGTTTTTCAGGGACGCCGCCGCTACTATGGGAAAAGCAGATGCACCGTGTTTGCGTAGCCCCACGTCCTCGGCCGGACTGCCAGCTGTGACTCGCCTTGGCCTCCAGTAGCGCCTCTGTGCCGCGGTCTGGAGACACACTTGTAAGCTCTCCCCGGCCTGGCGCTAGCTGCAAAGTTTGCCGTAGGTTTTCCAGTGGCGCCGCTCCTTCGGGAATGGAGGATGCTCCGGATTGCACAGCTCCCCGCCCAGTAATGGGCAGCCCTCACGTTTGCCGCGGTTTTCCAGTGATCTTGGGAAGACCCTCATGTGTGCCGCTGTGCCCCCCAGCTCTGCACAGCCCTCTCTCTTTTGACCTGAACTTGGCGCTGCGATCCGGGCGACCTGGGAAGCAAGATTTGAGTGCANGCATGCTTTTGTTGTTGTCCAGATCTCTGGCATGACCCAAGGCCCAAACGATAGTGACTTCCCACGGTATTTTCCTCAGATAGTGTAATGGCATGTGTGACGCAGTTTCTAGGTTGAGTGCACCAACTTGCTGCATTTTATTTGTTTTATTTTCCTGTTGAGTTCTCTTTTCTTTGTCTGTATACAGCTATTAGGTTAACAAACTTCTATCCAGTATCCTAAGCTATTCATTGTCTGGCAAATTTGTCCGAGATGTCATCGAGACCTTACTGCAGAGAATGCGGGCAGTTCATTGATTTGAACCTGCTAAAACTGGTGGAGAAACCCCAACCCTCTACAAGAAGAAAGGATAGGCAACTCAAGTAGAGTACAGAGATCTAACTAGGGCCTGCAGAGAGGAAATCAGTAAGGTAAAAGTGCAGTTAAAATTCAATCAGGCCACCGCAGTGAAGAACAAGAAAAGTTTTTTATGAATACATTGGCAGCAAAAAGAGAGTCAAGGAGAATCTCCACCTCTTACAGGATATGGAGGGCAACATTATCTACAAGGATGAGGTCAAGGCTGAGGTCCTTTATTCTTTCTTTGCCTCAGCTTTTAATGACTAGTCCAGTTTCCCTCAGAGTATTCAGCTGCCTGAGCTGGAAGACAAGAAGTATGATACATTTTCCACTGCCCAAGGGGAAGGAGTTAATGACCTGCTACATCACCTGGACTCTCACAAATCTATGGGAACAGATGAGATCCATCCAAGAGTGCTACCAGAGAAGCTGGCCAAGAGACACTCCATCATTTATCAGAAGTCCTGACTGATAGGGTAAGTTCCAGATGACTGGAGGCTACTAATGTGATACCTATCTGCAAGAAAGGGAGGAAGGTTTATCCAGGCAACTATACAGCTGTCAGCCTGACCTCACTACCAGGGAGGATTATGGAATGATTCATCCTGAGTGTGCTTATGCAGCAAGTGCAGGACAGCCAGGAGATCAGAGCCAGACAGCATGGGTTTATATAAGGCAGATTTTGCTTGACCATCCTGATGTCCTTCTGTGATCAGATGATCTGCCCAGTGGATGAGGGGAAGGCTGCGGATGTTGTTTACCTAGAATTCAGTAAAGCATCTGATGTAGGTTCCCACAGCATTCTCCTAGAGACAAGTGGACTCTTTGCTGGATAAAATATTGGTTGTACGTCTGACCCAAAAGAGTTCTGCTGAATACAGTTTAATCAGTTTGGCAGTCGGTCAAAGCAGTTGGCCAGAGCTCAGTACTGGAGCCAGTGTTGTTTAACATCTTTATCAATGATCTGGATGAAGGAATCGAGTGCACTCTCAGCAGGGTGGCAGATGACACTATATTGTGTAGGTGTGTCAATTCTACCTGCTGCTTGAGAGTAGGAAAGCTCTGCAGGGACACATGGACAGACTGGATCAATGGGCTGAGGTCAGTTCTATGAACAAGATAAGCGTCAGGTCCTGCGCTGCAGTCACAGCAACCCCACACAGTGCTACAGGTTTGAGGAAAGCAGCTGAAGAACTGCTTGGTGGAAAAGACCTGGGAGTACTCACTGACAGCCAGCTGAACATGAACCAGCAGTGTGCAGGTGGCCAAGAAAGCAAATGACATCCTGGCCTGCATCAGAAATAGTGTGGCCAGCAGGACTAGAGAAGTTATTGTCCCCTTGAAATCAGCATTAGTGAGTAGTCTTGACTACTGTGTTCAGTTTTGAACAGCTCAATACAGCAAGGAGATTAAGATGCTGGAGCATCTCCAAAGAAAGGCAATGGAATCGGTAAAAGGCCTGAAGGAACTGGTGTTGTTTAGTCTGGACAAAAGGAGGTTGCTGAAAGTCCTTATTAGTCTTTACAACTACCTGAAAGGATGTTGCAGAGAGCTGAGGGTTGGTCTGTTCTCCCAAACACTAGTGATAGGACTAGAGGAAATGGCTTCAGGCTGTGCAAGGAGAGGTTTAGACTGGACATAAGGAAAAATTTCTTCACAAAGTGTTCAGGTATTGGAACAAGTGGTTCAAGGAAGTGGTGGAGTTGCTATCCCTGAAGTGACAAATAAATGGCATTTGGAAACCTCTTTTAGGGGGCATGGTGGCATTAGGTTCATGGCTGGACCTGATATTCTTGAAAGTCTCTTCCAACCTGAATGATTCTATGATTCCATATACAGAAGAGGTCCAGTTCTTAAACTGCTGAATAGACCTGTCTCTTGCAAAATAAAGTTTGGTCAACCTGCTTTTTGTCTAAACCTGAGAAATGTAGCTGATATTCTTCCCTCAAAGTCTGCTGTTTTTCAGCACGTAATTGTTTACGTAGTTTCAGCCAACACCCAGTACTTTTCCATGAAAATAATCGTTTTCTCTTTTTTGTCTCTTCTATTCAATTTTGACACTATTGTACATGGATATATTAATATTTTAACTCAATAATTGACATCAATTTTTGTATAATGTGTCTATGAGCTGCAGCTATGAACATTACCTTAAAGTTTGCCCACTAACAGCAGCATGGCAGCATGGCTGTTTTTGGGTTACCTCCTTGAAGTGTTCAGGAACATGTAAGTTAAACCAAACATACATTACTTTCACTTTTCCAGCCTCATTTCAATGAGTCTACTGCATTTCAATGAGTTTACCAGAAAGCAAACCTTGTATGGCAACCATGTTTGCTTTGATCATTGTATTACAGTGTCTTGGTATTTTCTTAAAGCTAACTTTTATGGCAGCTTGCTTCTCTTTTTTTGTCAGACTTTATTTCTTGGGGATGTGACAATGCGTTAAACCAAGGGTCCTGAAAATATCTCCTCCAAAAGTGGACAAGTTTTTTCATTGAAAATTCAGTGCAGCTTCCCTTGCTTTCATTGCTTGTCATAATTTCTGGGAAAAGCAGTGGTGAGAGTTGATTCACAAGGTGACATAATTGTTCCCTTGAATGGCAATCTAGAAACTCTAGCGAGATTTTGCAGTTCATCATCAAACAGGAGAGGCTGGTACACCATTAATGTAAAGAGCCAAGGACTATGCAGTCTATTTTTAATAAAAACTATGTCTAATATGTAAAAAAAAATATTGTATTTATTTACTAATAGAACCTTTTCTGAAATTCCACTGTGTGGTGGGTTCAAGACCACATTTTAAGATAAAGGAAAAGAATGCAAAGCAGTGAGGTCTCCATGACATCTAGGATAAATTTGTCAGACAATGGATAGCTTAGGGAAACTAGAAAAAGATTTATTAACTCTATAACTGTATACAGAAAGGAAGAAAAAGTTACACAAGTCAGTGCACACAAACTAGAAACTGTGTCACAAATGCCATCCCACATCTTGAGAAAAATACAATGGGAGGTCACTAACATTTGGGCCTTGGGTCTTCTTTGACTTTAGAGATCTGGGGAAAAGTACATGTCAGTCAAGTAGAGACGAGTACCACCACCCTCTCTATTATTCATGCATCACCCCCACCTGCGATACAGCGAGACCCAAACTCTTTTGCAGACTGGTGAATTCTTCAATTCTTCAGCGTAGCTTCTCCAGCTCAATGCTCTCTGGATGGCCTGACTTCTCAGCACCCAAAATTGCATCCCTTAGTGCAGGTGACATGCACTTCAAACCAAGAACCCACTCTGTCTTTCAGATCCAAGGTTTAAGGATTCTCAAGTCCTTCTGCTTTCTTCAGTTAAGCACGAAGGGGTTCTCCCCCAAAACTTAAGCGCTCCCAGTCTTTCTCAGCGGCAGAAATGACAAACAGTCTCTCTTCCTGCTGATCACTCTTTCCAAAATGGTGGCAGCGTAGCTACATAGCCCCGACTATGTGCGGGATCGAAGATGGAAATGCATGGCTGCATCAACAGGGCCGCACCGTCCCACACACTCTACATGTGGCCTAGAGGGTCTTCCAAAGATCTTCTCCTCTCCTCTCCTCCTGTCTGAGATCCAGGAGGAAGAAAGAGGAGTACCCCAACTCACCGCGATGCTGAAGAGATTCTCCATGGGGGGGGTCATGATGGTAACTATGCACCAAAATCTTGCTTCTCCAGTCCACGGCCAGGATCACGTGGCGTCGGGGCTGCGGCAGCGTCAGGGCCGCGGTCCTCTGGGAGCCGCTGGGAGCCACGGCAAGTCACAGCCGGCGCCGGGCCGGGGAGAGCTGCGCAGAGCAGCTGCGTCTGCTTCCTGCGGCGGCAGGACCAGGGTCCTCCGGAAGCCACCAGAAGCCGCGGCAAGTCACGGCCAGCGCCGGGCTGAGGCTGGCACCACGAAGGGCCGTCCTCCTCCACCCTGCCATTTACAGGAGCGGAGTGGACGCAGCAAGCCCCACTCCATCCCATTTCTGACAGGGAAAAATGGTGGAGAGAGGCTGCTGGAAGCTGCAGCTGAGCCGCCTTCCCCACCCCCACCTCCCCAGGAATGGGCAGTGGGGGCGGGTGCTCAGGTCAGAGCCCACAGCCCCAGAGAGAATGAACAAAGAGCCTGCTCCGGTTTTTATAGGCTGACCTGGCCAGGCCCTTCCAGAGCAGGTCCCTGGACAGACCCTTCTGGGGCAGGTCCTGGGACAGTGTCACCTCCCCTAGGACAGGTAACTGGTGGAAGGGTTCCTCTTGAGAGTAGCATAGCTTTTTGTTCTTCATGAAAGCACAACTTCTGCACATCTGAAAATCCTGGTAATTTTCAAACTGCTACACACTGACACATCTAAGACTCAATGGGATGGGATAATTAATTTTTTTTTCCTTTAAAACCATCACTTCTCTTGATGTCACAATGGAATTTTGCTGCAAACAAAGCTCGCAAGAAACAAATCTAATTTTTAACACTGTGGTCTCTAGTTTTGCATCATAGATAATTACAGGCTTCCCAAGTGAGAATCAGGTAGTATAGAGAATATCTCATTGTAGCTGGGAGGTATGAGCTAAGCTGATAACAATGAACTGAAAATCAAGCCAAAACAGAAAGTGGGATCTGTAGCAAAACATAAATTATTTCTTGACACTTCCTCCAAATATTCTTGTCACTCACTGGACATTATCATGTGGGGAAATCCTACCACATCTAAAAGTCTTGCTGAACACATACTTACTATGCAAAAGAGGAATAGAATCCCCTCCACCCTCTTGAACATATTTCCAACTGTAGCATGAAGCCTTGAAAGTTAATGTTATCTCCAAATTGCCTTCCTTCATGGCTTTTCAACCTTAACTCTAAGGTTATAGAAAGCCATCTATAAATTACTGCTGTGACTACTCCTTTTCTAAGTTCTGTTCAACTGGGGTTTGCTTTCTGGGTTTTTTTTTTTTTTGTTTCCCTACAATATTTCAGAAGTCAAACAGCTGAACTATCAGTAATTAATTTAGTTTACCTACATCATTACTATTTGCCCAAAACAAATGTCCTGAAATCTCTAGTGGAAGCCTACACTGAGCGCTCTACACTGTGGCAGAGTAGCAGTATACAAATTTCTCCTGAGGTTTTTAAAATTAGTGGGGAAGGAGGTAAACACAAAATGAGAGGAAAATATTTTGCTAGCTTTTATTTTGAAATAATTTACTGGGGTTTTTTGTGTTTTATTTGTTTGTTTGTTAATTAAAAATCCTCCTGCTTGCTAAAGGCTCTATGATCTCATAGCTCTACTGACAAAATCTATAAAAGCTGAAGATTCTAGGCCATTGGAAGTCTTACACCTTTCCACCACCCATCAAACTGTGGGAACACAGAGACTGAAAATGCCTTGCATCACAGAAGAAAACTTTCATCGATGATGAAGCAGGTACCTTAAACAAATATTACACTGAAAACACTACCCCTTTTATAATGTTCTCTATGAAGTAAGCTATTCTGGTTTTCAGTGGAATGTTATGTTTCTGAGACACAGTTTTATATAATCATGATGTTGTTGTTCAGAATATACAAGGAAATAAATGTTTTTGCCTTCACATATCAAAAAAAACCCTACATTTGCTCATATTGTTTAAAAACACACTTTCAAATAAAGATCATTTATGAGGCATGTTGGCCCAAAAGATATGCATTGGGGTATCATAGAATTACTGAGTATGGAAAAGACCTCTTAAGATCATCAAGTCTAGCCTTTCGCCTAATGTCACCAGTATCATGTAGACCATGGCAGTAAGTGCCACATCCAGTCTTTCCTTAAACACCTTCAGAGATGGTGACTCCACCATCATCCTGGGCAGTCCATTCCAATGTCTGATCGCTCTTTCCATGAGAATATGCTTCCTAACATCAAACCAAAACCTCCTCTGGTGCATGTTCTCTTGTCCTATCACTAGCTACCTGGGAAAAGAGCTCGACTTCCGCCACCCTTCAGGTAGTTATGCAGAGTGATAAGGTTCCCCCTGCGTCTCCTCTTTTCCAGGCTAAATAACCCCAGCTCCCTCAACCTCTCCTCATACAACTTTCACCCTAGTCCCTTCACCAGGCTCGTTACTGGACCTGCTCCAGCACCCATTTCTGGAATCCAGGGGCCCAGAACTGTCCTCAGTACTTGAGGTGAGGCCTCACCAGTGCCCAGTACAGGGGGAGAATTATGTCCCTAGTCCTGCTGGCAACACTATTCCTGACACAGGACAGGATACCATTGGTCTTCCGTGCCACCTGGACACACTGCTGGCTCATGTTCAAAGGGTTGTCAACCAGTACTCCCAGGTCCCTTTCTGTCATGCTGCTCTCCAACAGCTCAGTCCCCATCCTACACTGGTACCTAGGGTTGTTCTTGCCCAGATGTAACACTCTACACTTACCCTTGTTATAGTTCATCCAGATTCTCTAGCCTGTCCAGGTCTTGCTGAATGGCAGCACAGCCTTCTGGGGTGTCGGCTTCACCACCCATCTTTGTGTCATCTGCAGACTTGCTGACAGTGCACCCTAATCCCTCATCCAAGTTATTAATGAATAGATTGAACAGGACTGGTCCCAGCACCAACCCCTGGGGCTTTCCACTAGCTACAGGTCTAGTTGGAGCTAGACTCTCTGGCTTCTATCCTGCAGTTCATGATCCATCTCACTACCCGATCATCTAGACCACACTGCCTCAGTTTGGCTGTGAAGATGCTATGTGAGACTGTGTCAAATGCTTTACTGAGGTCAAGATAGACCACNAGGCACCTCTGCTGATCCCCAGGACCTAGCAAAGATGATGGAGAGTGGCCTAGTAATGACTTCTGATGTCTTCCTTAGCATATGTGGGTGCATCCCATCTGAGCCCATGGATTTGTGTACATCCAGTTTGATCAATTTCTCTCTAATCCAGTTCTCATTAATCAAGGCAGGCTCCTGTCTTGCCTCAACTTCCTCTGGAGCCTCAGCAGTCTGGGGCTTGATATCAGGAGAGCCCTTAGAAGTACAGACAGGGGCAAAGAAGGTGTTCAGTATCTCTGCTTTCTCTGTATCCTCACCTCAGAGTCTGTAGCGCTGCAGGGAGTTATTGTGGCCAAAGCGTAGGATCCTGCACTTCATTTTGTGGAATCTCCTAACATTGGCCTTGGCCCATCAATCCAATCTATCCAGGTACCTCTGCAGCATCTTCCTGCCTTCCAACAGATGAGCACTCTCTCCCAACTTCATGTCATCCACGAGTTCCTAAGGGTAGACTGGATCCCCTTATCCAGGTTGTCAATAAAGGTGTTGAGACAAACTGAAATGGGTCAGCTAGAATGCAAGTGTCATGTCAGCTGTGGTTAGTGTGATCTGCTTTACAGCATTATATGGGCATGACAGGGAGGTAAAGGTATGTTTTTCATTTATTTGTAGGAAAGTTAAGTTTCAGCAGGCTATCGTACTTTATGTCAATGTACTTCTCTGTATAAAGAAGAACAATATCTGTCACTGTCACAAAGTTGTAGGTATTATAACCAAGAAGAAGGCCTATGTGATTATGGTTTAAATCACTCCGTAGGTATGGAGTTTTTACCTGTAGTGACAGAAACTGCAAGAGTATCTGTTTCCTACTTGGGAGGGATTAAATTAAATTGAAAACATATTATAAGCTATTTCTTTTCTTTTCAAATTATGTTTAATATTGCATAAAGTTCTGTGGTTCACAGTGTTTTATAAGAGTGTAATGCATTCTGACAAGTATATTTTATTCTGTCATGGTTCCACTGTATGCATTGTCTTTATTAAAATGTCTTGTGTTACTCTGTATTCCTGAGGGATAGCTCTTGACAGTGTTCACAATCAAAGTGTTAAAATGAGGTGAAAATGATGCTTTAAAAGTGCATAGACTGCTTGAATACAGCAATCACAGAAATATTGTATGTTTGAGATTGAAAGAAACATCTGGAGGTCTTGTATCCTATTAAGGTTTTCATTCCTTCATAGAAGCAAACTCCACAAGCTTTCTAATCAGCCCATGCCAGTACTCAAGCAAGCTTAACAACTCAGAGAGGACGTTTTCTCTCATTTCTGTTTCTGTTTGTTAAAACTGTTAGTTAATAAAACTGGTAGAAGAATTATTCTTCTGAGTCACTGTAATGGCTCAACCTGTTCTGTGTCCCTGCTGATTAGAGAGGCAGAGTTGAGACAGAAGAGGTGTCAGACGTAGATGCCTTGACAGAGTCAGTGAGAGGAACATACAGGGATATTGACTGAGATCAAGCCAGGAGGACATCAAGTCTGGCTGAGTTCTGGTCCTTTGACTCCCCTGGAACAAATCACATGACTAATGTTCAAGATATTTCTTCTGTAGCCATTGTCCTGGCTCTTCAACTGCTCCATGGATTATTAAAAAAATTGCCACCTCAGCACTCACTGGCCAGATTGGGACGTTACACTATTGCATTTAAATTGGAGGGTTGAGTGATTAGGAGTGAAAGCACTAGAGCATGTTATGAACAAAGTTCTTATTCTACAGAAAAAATACTAGCAACTTTAGGGAAACCAGTCATTGGGCTAGTGATAAAAATGGCAATATCATTTTGTCATAAAGTTGTTTACAGAAAGCATCACCCAGATTGCTGATGGATTTAAACTTGTTCTGAGTAATGTCCTTTCTTTTTTTTCAGTAATGGAAAGTACACCATGACTCCCTGAAGAATAGAAAAGACAATAACGTGCATAAACAAAGAATCAGTGAGACAATTTATGCCACCAATGAGTTCTGTAGAAGTTCCCTTGGATTAATGGAAATCCTTCAAGTTGTTCATATCCAGAAGACCCAGGAGCTATAGCAAACATTAGAGAAATACAAAACAGAATTTTGTTGCAAATGGTTATGAAACTAAGGTTTCTAACTGGAGTGATAGAAACATAGGGAATATTTTCATCTGGAATTTACTATAAATAAAATTTTAAAGAAAATGAAGAATAAGAGAGTCAATTGTGTAATGCAAAAGGCACATAAGGCTGTGGAAGGAACAACCACAAAGAAGTTTGTAAGAGCACTCAGGGCAAAATAATGAAGGACAGCAGCTATGTTAAGTGTATGAATGTACCTATAATTTCCCAACTATTAGAGCCTTGGAAAATATGTATTACACTTCCTCATGCAAGCCACACAACTTTAGGCTATTTCCAAACATTCATGTTGGTCAGAGACAGAGTGCAGTAAAGTAGTTCATGTGTTCCTGTTCCAAATATCTCCAGAAATTTTTGCCTCGTGTATTAAGTGGGAGATTGAGTGTTACCTTCTCAGTCAAGAGAAGCCAGGTGACACATCACCAGCCCATTTTTTCTACTCTTCTGTAGGTTGTCCTGCAAGAACGAACACACTTCTAACATTATGTTAGAAATTACGTGAGGTTCCAGAAGTATACTTATGAATAACTTCTCTTTTCTGCAGCATAGAAAAGAAAGGCAGTAAATTTAAAAAGCACAGCAAAATGTAAACCAGTACATCAACCTTACATAAAGAAGAACATATGAGGAATATGTCTATTATCATTTTAGTAGGTTCTTGTGATAACAAAAACATTTTTATTTGGGAAGGGCATTTACTTCTGTGGTTCCTAAGTTGTTAGTTTGCAAATTCCTTCCCTAAAATGTCACATTTGTTTCTGTAATGGCTTTGATGTGTAACATTGCCTTGTTGAGTTTTTTCTGTATTATAATAGAGTATTTCATTTAAGGTAATTGCATCCTTTGATGTACTTTAATTTGCATAATTTTATTAGCCATGGAGTAAAGCCATGGAACTTTAAAAGAGGAACCTTTACAAGTGCATCTAACTGATAATGTTGTTGTTGGAAGTTCTTGGCCTTTTGAATATAATAACATGCCTGCAATGTTCAGCAATACAGATTTGTGTTAATATTGGATGGATGATGTGCTTTACAGCAAACAAATACTTGATCCCGTTCAATGCAGATTTTAGAATGGTCATGAAATAGTTATTTTTATAGGAGGTTAGAGCAGGAGTGAAGTAAAAATAAGTAAAACAATTGCAGTTCCTCATGTCCATAACATTCTTACTGGTGTTTTGATATTTATTCCTGTTTTGCACTAAACGATACTAAGAAATGAAAATCAAATTCTGTAATAACAGAGCCTTTGCAATACATAAAGAACAGAAAATCCCCAACACTACTACCAAACCCCTTAACACTCAGAAATTCATTCACAATGTATTTGCCCTTTGTACCTCAAAGTCATGTGAAGCATAATCGTACCTCTTAGAGCAAAGTTTTGTCTCCAGGAGACTATGAATCTTTTCTGCAAAGGAAAACCACACTTAGCCAGCATGTGTCTTCCTGCTTTACACCATCCATGTGTTTGGGGCATCTGCAGTGAAAAACTGCACCAGAGTACATGCTCAGTATTTTAAAGTCTTTGACTAGTGAAAATAAAAGCTGTACTGAGGGTAGATTCAGTTTATAACACTTTAGAAGTCCAGTTTCTCTTACAGTATGCCCTGCAATGAGCTGCCTCCAACATATAACATCTTTGTGCACATTTGGCAATAACCCTCTGAAACAGTGACTCTGGCCCCGCCATGGCTTTGCAGCAGAGTGCTAATCCACAGAGGCAGACTGTGCATTCCCTTTCAGGAATCTTGGCACCTACAGCAAGCAGCATGATTTCACACTGTCAGAAAAGAGATTAATTTCTGCACCATGAAATCAGGTCATTTTCTGTACATGCAGTTAAACATTGCTAATTTGCAGCAATATCCTGAAACAGATCAAGCCAAAAAAATCCCTGAATAATTGTGCTTCATGTTACATATGAATATATAAAATTCAACCATATTTTAGCAATATACCATCCCAAAAGCTGATAAAAGTATTCAGTGGTAAGAAATAGATGGATGTTGGAGATCTGGTTTTAACATCAAGTTAGATGACAAAATTATTCACATTAGTTATGTGCAGTTTCATAAATATTTAAGTGTTCAAATGTACTATATAAGTTTCTTTCTGTGATGTTGCCAAATAAATTCCTATAAAAGAATACAAATGCAGTGTATAGCCTTTGGCTAATTCCCAGTGAAAACTCTGCACCTTTGAAATGTTATAAATCCTTACATCTGAGAAAAACAGTTACTGTTCAGATCCTTACAGTAATGCCAACCCAGGTCGATATTTCTTGAGTTTCACCACATTCTATGGGCTTTCTTCCTTCAGCTGTCATTCATGGATTCATAAATTTGAGAGGCCTGCAAGAAATTACTAGGAAATTAAGATTTCAGTCAACAAAAAAGAACTATAAATATAGAATCATACAAATATCAGGGCTGGAAAGGACTTTCAGGATCATCAAGTCCAGTCCTCATCCCAACATATCCCTAAACTCTAGACTGGGGGTCCTCAAACCCCGGCCCATGGGCTGTATATGGACCCCTGCTCTAGACCATGGCCTCAAGTGCTCTATCCATTTTTTAAACACCTCCAGAGACAGTGCCTTCACCTCCTCCCTGGGCAAAATTTTCCAACACCCAGCCACTCTCTCAGTAAAGAACTTCTTCCTAATATCCAGTCTAAACTTTCCCTGACACAACTTGAGCCCATTTCCCCTCATCCTATCATTAGTAATTTGAAAGAAGAGATTAGCACCAGCCTCTCTGCAACCTCCTTTCAGGTAGTTGTGGAGAGCAAAGAGGTCTTTTCTCAATCTCTTCTCTAGACTAAATAACCTCAGTTCCCTCAGCCACTCTTCACAGAGTCTGTTTTCCAGATCTCTCATCAGCCCTGTTGCCCTTCTCTGGACCTCAATGTATTTCTTACAGTGTGGCGCCCAGTACTCAAGGTGCGGTCTCACAAGTGGAGAGCACAGGGGCACCATCACTTCCCTGCTCCTGCTGGTTACACCTTTCCTGATACAGGCCAGGATGCCATTTGGCTTCTTGGTCACCTGTGTGGACTGCTGGCTCCTGTTCAGCTGGCTGTCAGCCAACATTTCCAGGTCCTTTTCCATCAGGCAGCTCTCTAGCCACTCTTCCCCCAGCCTGTAGCACTGCTGGGGGTTGTTGTGATTGAACTGCATGACCTGGCACTTGGTTTCATTAAACCTCGCCCCATTGGCCTCAGCCCATCACTCCAAATACCTCTGCAGCACCTCAATACTCAAGCAGATTGACACTCCTGCTTAATTTTGTGTCATCTGCAAATTTGCTGAGAGTGCATTTGATCCTCTCATCCAGATCATTATTACAGATGTTAAACAAGACTGGTCACAACACTAAGCCCTGAGGGACACCGCTTGTGACTGGTCACCAACTGGATTTGACTCCACTCACCACAACTCTGAGCTCAACCATCCAGCCAGCTTTTAACCCAGCAAAGAGTCCATCTGTCTAACCTGAGCTGCCAGTTTCTCTGGCAGAATGCTGTGGGAAATGGTGTCAAAAGCCTGACTGAAGTCCAGGTAGACAACAGCCACCACTTTTCCCTTGCTCTCTAAGCAGGTCAATGATCATAGATGGAGATCAGATATCAAACAGAATTTGCCTTTCATGAACCCATGTTGGCTGGCCTGGATCCCCCTGTTGTCCTGCACTTGCCGTATGGTCAGGTTGACAGGCCTGTAGTTCTCTAGGTCCTCCCTTCTGCCCTTCTTGTAGATGGGTGTCACGCTGGCAAGTTTCCAGTCACCCAGAACCTCACCCTTTAACCAGGACTGCCAGCTCTGTCAACTCTCTTGGGTGGATCTCATCTGGCCTCATAGACATATGGGTGTCCAGATGGCTTAGTAGGTCATATACTACTATTTCCTGGGTTATAAGGGAACCATGCTGGTCTCCAAACCTATCTTCCAGTTCAGGGGACTGAATGCCATAAGGATAACTGGTATGACTATTAAAATCTGAGGCAAAGAAGGCATTAAGTACCTCAGCCTTTTACTCATCCATGATAAGACTGTTCCCCCTCTGGTTCAGTAAAGAGAGAGTCTCCCTGCTTCTTATTTTGTTGTTAATGTATTTGTAGAAACACTTTTTATTACCTCTCGCAAGTAGTGGCAAGGCTGAGTTCTAGCTGAGCTTTTGCCTCGCTAATGTTCTTTCTGCATGACCTAACTAAATCCCTATACTCTTCTTGAGTAGCCTGCCCCTTTTTCCAGAGTTAGTAGACTCTCCTGTTTCTCCTACGTGGCAGCAGAAGCTCTCTGTTCAGCCAGGCCAGTGGTTTTATCTACTAGTTGTCTTACAGTGCACAGGGACAGCCTGCTCCTGAGCCTTTAAGTGCTCCTTGAAGAAAGTCCAGTCTTCTTGGACCCCTTTGTCCTCCAGGACTGTACCCCAAGGGACTTTCTCAACCAGTGTTCTAAACAGATTGAAATCTGCCCTTCAAATGTCCATGGCAATAGTGCTGCTTCCACCCACTCTTTACTTGTTCAAGTATCGAGAACTTCATCTTTTCATGGTCAGTAAGCCCAAGATGGCCTCTGACAACCACATCACCCACAAGTCTTTCTCTGTTTGTAAGCAAGGCCCTTCCCCTGGTGGCTTCGCTTACCAGCTGTGTAATAAAGTTATCTTCCACACACTCCAGGAACCTCCTGGACTGTTTCCTCTTAAATGCTGAACATGACAATTCTTCCTTCTAATGCTAGAGGAAATATTTTCCTGTACCAATCAATGGATCAGTGAAATGAGAAGAGTGAAATTACATTAAAGGTTTTTCTTTTCTCATCTTTTCTAGGGCAGTATGTTGTGCCACTTTTCCTTTTGCTTCTTTCTTGCTGTCATGGTGACTTCTCTAAGACAAATAGTAGCTACTTCTCAGAATATGTTCCATTGATGCTTAATGATGTGAAGCTGCTCCTAGTTTTCTCAGGTAACAAATCAGAAGCTGAAGATTTTAAAAGGCTATAGTAAATGTCAAAAGACCTTACATTTGTGCTTTACTGATACTGTCTTTCTTATCTAGCAAATACCCTTCATAACATTTTCCTTCCCTCCATATTCCCATTTTTTTCTCGTAAAGATGTGCAAACTAAAATTTCTAAACTATAGTATAAGAAAACAAAATCTCTCCTAAGTCAGTGAAGCTGCTCAAATCCTGAGATCAAGAATTTTGTTCTATTTAAGGAAGGAACTTTATTGCAGTTTGGTTTCTATATGAAGTAAAAAAAAATAGCTGCTGTGTATTACAGTAACTTCACCGTTTCAGTGTCTAACCTAAAGTACTACTTTTTTTTACTTTATATTGAATATCTTATTATTTGTTATATGCATGTAATAAACCATAGTCAAACAGGTATTTGTTAGAGACTTTTTATCATCCAATTCATACAACTCAGAACAGCTATGGTAAATTGCTACATATGTCTTGAAAAATATTTCTATTGTTTGAACGCACACTGTAAATAATTTCCCCAAACTCCATCTAATATCCAAAAAGCTCAGGCCTAGGCATGTTCATGTTAGCATATTATATCTTGTCAGCTGGAGGAAATGCTGTGAAAAATCCTGTAATAACAAAATCCAGGTCACACTGGTTTTATAACTCCAAAACAAATCACAGAATCATGGAATCATTAGGGATTGGAATGGATCTTGAAAGATCATCTTGTCCAATCCCCTGACACAGCAGTCTCACCTAGACCAAGTCACACAGGAACACATCCAGGCGTGCCTTGAACATCTCCAGTGAAGGAGACTCCGAAACTCCCCTGGGCAGCCCCTTCCAGTGGTCTGTCACCCTCAATGGGAAGAAGTTCCTTCTGATATTTATGTGGAACCTCCTATATTCCAGCTTACATCCATTGCCCCTTGTCCTATCACTAGATGACATTGAGAAGAGCCTAGCTCCATCATCCTGACAACCACCCTTCACATATTTATAGATATTAATGAGGTCACCCCTCAGTCTCCTCTTCAAGCTAAAGAGATCCAGCTCTCTCAGCCTCTCCTCATAAGGGAAGTGCTCTCCTTCCTTCATCATTCTTGTTGCTCTATGCTGGACTCCCTTCAACAGCTTCACATCCCTCTTGAACTGAGGGGCCAGAACTGGACACAATACTCCATGTATGGTCTCACCAGGGCAGAGTAGATGGGGAGAAGAACCTCTCTTGATCTGCTAACCACCCCCCTTCTCATACACCCCAGGATGCTGTGGAACCCTCTTGACCACAAGAGCACACCACTGGCTCATGGTCATCCTGCTGTCCACCAGGACCCCCAGCTCCCTTTCTCCTACACAACTCTCCAACAGGTCAGTCCCCAGCCTATACTGGTACCTAGGGTTGTTCTTGTCCAGATGCAAGACTCTGCGTTTACCCTTGTTATAGCTCATTGAATTTGTCTCTGCCCAGCTCTCCAGTCTTTCCAGATCTTGCTGAATGGCAGCACAGTCTGCTGGGGTGCTGGCAACACCACCCAGATTTGTGTCATCAGCAAACTTGCTGACGCTGTACATTGGCATAAATCTAATAGTTTAGTAACAACATCACATCCTGAATGATTAAGACACTTTGGATTTTATAGAAAATTAGGGCTTTTCTACCAATCCTATGTGTTTCCTGATTTGAAGCTGTTGCAGTTTGAGAATTACCAGAATTTTCAGATGTGCAGGAGTTGTGCTTTCATGAAGAAAAAAAGTTACTCTCAAGAGGAACCCTTCCCGAAGTTACCTGTCCTGGGGAGTTGACACTTTCCTGGGACCTGCCCCGGAAGGGCTTGTCCCGGGGGACATGCCCCGAGTTACACTGTCCCGGGACCTGCCCCTAAGGGACCTGGCTAAATCAGCCTATAAAAAGCTGAGCGAGCTCTTTGTTCTTTCTCTTGAGGGCTGCGGCCCTGAATCGAGCACCCCACCACCACCCGTTCCCGGGGCAGTGGGGATTGGGAAATATGGCTCAGCCGCGACTAGCCGCGGCTCTGGAAGGACCGTGGACCCTACACTGGCCGCGACTTGCCGCGGTCCTGGCCCCGACCCTGAAGCAGCCGTGGCTCCAGCCTGACGCTGCGTGATCCTGACCACAGACCAGAGAAGCAAGATTTTGGTGCAGATTTGCCATCACGACCCACCCCCAAGGAGCAGCCCTTCAGCATCGTGGTGAGCTGGGGTACTCCTCTTCCTCCTGGAACTGAAACAGGAGAGGGAGAGGGAGATGAGAGGATCTTTGAAAGACTCTCTTGGCCTCGTGTAGAGTGTGGAGAGGTTTAAAACCTGCCTGGATAATTTCCTGTGCTACTTGATCTAGGGCATCCTGCTGTGGATCAACTGGATGAATTTTCGAGGTCCCTTCCGATCCCTAATATTCTGTGATTCTATGAAGAGGAATGTGTAGATTGGGTTATGTATTCTTCTACCAGATGGTACAAATAAGCATATATTAAGAAGGATATTATTAAAGAGAAGTAGAAGAGTTTTTCTACTCCATGACCACCCAAGATGACTTAAACGAGTGTTTATCTATTAGCTACATGCAATAACACCAAAGATAGTTCAATTTTCACAGTCATAGATATGTAAGGTATTTAGTAGTGCCCCTGAACTATGCTGAAAGAAAATATCTTTAGGCTTGTTTTTTATTTCATTTAATTTAATGCAAAATACTGATTTTTTTACTAATTGACCTGGTTTATGTGGGGTTTTTACGTAACATATCTAAAATTATTTTTTAGCCATTTACATGGGAAATCAATATGAAATGGCGGGAATGTAAACCTCATAGGGAAAAGAATTGGGGTTTGTCCAGTTATGCCAAATATAATGGAAGTAAAACATATAGATTTAATCCTTGCTTATGAAATTGGAAAAGAAAGATGCTTTCCATAGAACAAGATAGAACAAAATTCCTATAGATCAGGGCCTTACCTACCTACATTCACAGCAAAATTTCTGTTAGCTTTTAGAACGATAGGATAAAATGAGGAATTTTTCTTCTTCTGTATGTTTTATCAGATAGACATGTATTTAAAATTAAATACTCATTCAGACTACATTACAACTAAGTATGTAACCAACCTCTGGAACATCAATCAAATTCTGAAATTCTCATAGGAAAAACTGTTTCATTTAATATCAAGGAACTTCAGTCTTCTACAATATTGTGTAACTGCAGTCAAATCTTCACGCTGACTGATTGATTATTTTGTATTTGTTATTACAGTTGCCATCAATGTGCTCTTGTGG
>VXBP01002728.1:74749-160134 GCA_013400115.1 Rhinopomastus cyanomelas | reverse complement strand
GCTCCCTTCAGGGCCACAGCCCGCGAAAAGAGGCGCGAAAAGAGCGAAAACAAAGACCCTGCTCCGGTTTTTTATAGGCTCCCCCAGCCTGCCTTTCAGGGGCAGGTCCCAGGACAGACGCTTCCGGGGGCGGAAGGTCCTGCGACCTGTGCAACCGGAGAAAGTCCCCCAGAACACAACAAAACTTTTCTTCCTCATGAAAGCACTTCTACAGGTTCTAGCAGTTCTCAAACTGCAACACAGGCCTTTCCTCATCAGGCTCCCCAGGCATCAAACCTGCTTCTGCACTGCCTTGTCTCCCTCACTGGGACTCCCAAATGCTTTGTCTTGGAGGATCAGCACTACTTGACTTATCCTGCGTCCAGCATCTGAGCTACTTCAGGCACCCAGGCACTGCACTGAGTTGGGATGTAAAGATCCAGAACTAAAAGGCAGATTTAGGGCAGACTTAATTATGGTCTTTTCAACAACTGGCAGACATCTCCGCAGTAAATAAACCCAACTGGAATAAATGGGATTATAACTGCAGAGAAATTGGTCCTGGATTTGTTCCAGCACCCTCAAGCTGACAAATATTAGACACCAAATATAATAATTAGGCTCTCTGTGACTGTGAAGTTCTTGATTCCTAGCGCTTGAGCATGATGCTGTCACAGTGAAAAACTAATCTTTGTGTCATGGGACATGATAAGCACTTCCCTCTATAGAATTAATATTATGTTCCATTTTCTCTACAGGCATCCATCTACCCTATTGAGCGTGTGCTGTGATTTTAGAGGTGTGTGTGTTGCAATGCTTAAAAGAAAACAATTGCAGAAAATAAAAACAGCAGAGGACGGCAGACTGCCAATATTTCAAGTTAGAACCAGTGGTAAAACATTAAGCTGAAAGAAGAAAGGTCTAAGCTGCTTTGTCTTTTACACGCTGCTGATTTCAAATGCCCTCCAAAAGGACCTCATTCCTCTATGGCACAGCCTGATTTAGACATCTGTCTACACAGAAATTCTACCTTTTAAAGGTAAATAAGAAGAGATCATACAGACTGGAAGACTTTTGACTGATTTATTTAAATCCACCGAATTTCTCGCTCCACCAGCTATTCCATTTTGCCTGTAATACCAAATGTACCAGATGCTGTGGTCGATCTGAAGGTGGAACTGAGAGAAGCTGCAGGGCAGCACCAGCCACAGGAGCAAGGTGAGCACAGCTACATCTGGGAGGCAATGAAAGGTTTGTAGCCGCCCAGCCCAAGCCCAAGCAATCAGACACCTTAGGCTCTGGGTTCTGGCTCTGGGACAGCATCAGCCCAACATGATTAAGGTGTTTGTAGCCACGAGACTGTGACTGAGCTAACACAGAAAGACCAGCAAGATAAAACACAGGAGAGTGAAGCTCAGAGTGTGTAATCTGAGGAAAGGCGAGAGCTAAGTACTGACTCAAAAAGAGCTTGAAGCCCTGAGGATAGATGCAGCCTCTTGTTTAAGTTTCCTCGAGTTCAGAAAAATGGAATTCTGTATGTTTTGCATAGAAAATGAAAACTGCATCAAAGAAACGTCTGACTTCATCATCCACGCCTCTTAACAGGAGCATCCTTAAACTGGTTCAACGCTCAGGTCGTAAAAAGTAATTACAGCAAAGCATTAGAAAGAAAATGGACTGCAGGTAGTGCAGGAATGGGAAAGATATTAGGTTATCACATATTACAAATAAAATGATAAGTATGAAAAAGAAAAAAGAACAACCACCAAACTGGCTTGGATTGCAGTCCCCCAGGCTGACTGCACCGTTTCCTGTAGCTTGGCTACGCATGAACTTTCTGGTCACTCCCAATTTGTTACTGGCTGTGCTGGTCTCACCCCTGTCATGGTCATTACATGTATTTTTTTATAGCTGTTTATATCCAAAGCATATGTTGGTACTGGAGTGCTTTCCTTATCTTTGTTGTTCTCAGTTACGTGATGTAGCACAGTACCTGGCAATTCCAGAGCTAATGTATTCAGGATGCTAGATTATGAAGGAAAACTGAGTACTCTGGGACGTGGTAATAGCTTCCCTCCATCCATGCTTCCTGCCAACTGGCCTCTGCATGTCTCATACGTGTATCCACCCAGATCAAAACATCAGTCAGTATTTTTATTAAATTCATTTTTTTAGGTGCTGATAGCAAGGAAATAAAAAAAAATGCCAAAGGTTCTTCATTAAGCAGCAAAATTTAAGTAGCAATGATGGGAAGCTGCCTTACACAGACTAGAAGGTATTTGATTTTAATCAGCCAGGAATGAAACGCTAAAACAAACTGATATAATTCTCAAAGAGGTTCTCTGGGGAAAAGGGGAGAGTGTTCTGCTTCTCAAAGATTAAGAGCCTCATAGTGCCCTTTTTGGTAACCTGAACCCTGATTTGTGAGTTGTTTCCTTCCTTCCCTCCACTCAGGAGGATAAAGCTGAGCTGCTGCACCTTTGAAGTCACTGAAAACAAATAAGCAAAAGCAGGACAGAAGTTTAGATGCTGAATGTAATACAGGAGGGACTCTGGTAATCACTGCGAGCACTGCTGTCCTGGCATCACTACCATGTGGATACCATGAACAGAAACTGGGGAAGGCAGACAAAGAAACTAACTAAAGTTGGTCCATGGAGGAAGAGTCAGACTGTTGGCGGCAGCAAGGCAAAGCCTAGCCAACAGCCCAGAGAGAACCCAACAGCCAGAGCCCAGCCTGCTGCACCAGCTGCTTCATGGTTTATGAGGATGCAGCAGGCACTGTGACCCACCACATCACCCACATCCTTCCCCATAGCAGAGTTCACAGTATGTGCCAGGTGACTTTCTTACAGATACGGTGACCTGAGAGTTGACAAGGACCTCAGGAAGTCATTGTGATGTCTACAACCATTCTGTGCTCCAGCACAACCAGTCTGCTCTCTAAGGAATCACTGACAGGTTATTTACTCTACACAGGTGTATAAATTTGGGCTTGAGCCATCGCATTAACATTTGTGATGATGAATTACAGGCTTATCTGATCAGCTCTGATTTGTCTCCAAGACATGTGGTCAGCCTCTGCAGCTCATTGCAAGGAAGTCAAAGGCAGCATTTTTTGCAAGGTAGACTGACCAGCTACTGCTTTCCTCTTCACTATATTAACTTTGAACACTGGCCCTGCAATGCACAGTCCTGGAGAAGGATGTTGACTATTGGCTCAGATGGGCCTTATTTCCTGAGCAATTTAACAAAGTTGGGCCATTATGAACACATGAAGTTTGTGCTTCATGTTCCACTAGGTTGAAGTATGTATGAGCAAACAGAGCTTTGAAACGCTCATCGGTAGCCGGTGACTTCTGTCACAACTTTGTTTGCTTCCATGATCCATGTACTGAAATATTTCAGAACCCTGCTCTGGAATTCCTGGGATAATAATAAACGGATTAAACTAAAACCGCTGCTTTCTCTCTGTTCATTTCAGGATTCTGTCTTTTGATGTTCCTCACTTTGTATTTTGCACTGACAGGGTTACACATAATGGGAAACAAAGAGATGGTTAAAATAAGATGTAGGAACTCGGTCCGGAGCTCTGTCACCCCTGGACCCATCCCATGGTATTAGGCAAGATTTTGGGAACAGTTTGCTAAATTTTTGTGCCAGGTTTGAAGGAACTTCTGTGAGCAATTGGCAGTTGATTTTGTGATACATTGACACTGAGCTCACACGTGGTAGCTATTAGTTTGGAAGTCAGAGTACAGTCACAACAGATGAAATCTCAAAAGCTCCAGCAAAATAAAGGCTCTGCTGTTCCACTCCTTTCAGATTTGTTGAAGTCAAAGATTAAGTTTCAGTTAGACCTCTCCATAACAGAACTGTGGAAGAGCAAGGGAGAAAACCTCCAGAGTCTTTTGCCGCAAGCCCATTTTCTGAGTGCAGCTGAGTGTATATCTGGCAGGAAAAGAAAGTTAGATAATAGCAATCTAATTGGAACCTAAAATGTATGTTAAAGAATTCACCTCCGGTTGGCATGAGCTTGAAGCCAGTTTCACAAGGTTTCTGCTGCTGGGGGTTCTAGCTGACCTTTGATACTGAAATGAATCTGTTGCACTCCCTCACTCTGGTGGCCATTGTCCAGTCAACCAGCTGGAAACTAGTTGCTCTTGTTTTACCCTGGTTCCCCATGTGACATTGCTAATAGTGAACATCTCATTTAAAACTCATTGCAGTAAAGTGACTCCAGCATTGCCAGCACATTCTTGCTCCTGGATGCACTTTAAATAAAATCAGCAAAGCTCCCCAGATACTACCTCACATTTCTCTGGAACTCCAGAGCCAGACCATTTAAATAATGAAAAGTTATGAGAGTAGAACTAACCTCCTGTCCGGAAAGAATACATCACAGTCTGTGCCTTGTTCTTGTGACTGACCCAGGATATCAGGTCCAAAGAGCAAAGCCTCAGGAGAGAATAGACCAGCTAGCTCCTAATGACATGTGCAAGAAGTTGGTAGCAGCTTCACTAGAAGCTTCTAATGGAAATATCTACCCATGGGACAGGGGTGATTGCTCAGTCTTCCTTTCTCTGGGAAGAGAGCCTAGTCCTCAAGTGCTTTTTGTTGTGTTTTGAACAGTGCTGACTTGAAAGCTCCCTAGTGTCCGTTACCTTGGGGAAAAGGCTGATTCCTGTCTCCAGACACGCAGCCTCTCAGTGGGCAGCATTCATCTGCTTGCTGCTGGATGTCTCTGGCTGGGTCACTAAGGGGGCTGCTGCAGACTCGACCTCAGCTCCCTGCCTTGCATCTCAGGAGATAGTGTTTTCTTGCATAGATCCTTGGTTGAAGGAAAATACTTCACCCTTTGTTTTTACCCTTTCCATTCCCAAACACAGCAGCGGGTTTTTTAATGTTAATATCCTATTACACTAAATCTGACTGAACACCCAGATCTGAAGTGGAACACTACCCTCACTCGCCAGACAGCTTTCTCTCCTTATCCTTCTCATGTGAAAGATCCTCATTCCTCCAGCCCAGGTTGCCATGCTGTGCAGCACTTGGTGCCCTGCACTTCCTGCTGCAAAGCTCTGTTTGTCTTGTTTCAGTGTGAGCCACACCATTGCTCCTCTGAGTCCGTGAAGGCTGTTGCTGTGTGCTGTTGAGCTGTACCCTTCTGATTCAGTACTGTGTTTACGGAGGGGGTTGTTATGGAGCAGTTATTGTCTGCCCACACTACTGGGGTGGACTACACTGATGGGATTAGTTATCAGACCTGGCGAGCATGGAAGAGCCTGTTGGGGGAGGAACTAGCCTGCCTCTGAGAACTGCAAGAATATTCCCTCAGTGTGAGCCCTCAAGCTGACACCTCTTTGCAATGGTCCATAGTCTTCCTAAGTTCACACATGTAGAAAGTACTTTGAGCTGGATACTGTTACGTGTTCAAAATCTTGTGGTCTGGGTCATGTGATAGTTTGATCAACTGTTTTGTCTGCTGGGCTATGGGAGAGATAAGAACAGTCTTACAGGAGAGCCTGGAAACTTTTCAGTCTGGTAGTTTCTCTGGCCTGGATCCAACACAGACATTACACAGAGGTGCTGCAACCTTTCTGTGGTGTCCCTGCTCTGCAGAACTCTACAGGGCTGATCAGTCACTACTCCTCCCGGTGTAACAGCACCGAAGCAAGCCTCCAGCCAATACACAGCAGAGAATTTATTGACTGTCTCTGGAATTAGGCAATTCTGTTAATTGTCTTCATTTTCCAGGACTCTGTCATTCTTTTCCCGAACCATTAGTGGCACAGCGATTTGTGTGCCAGCAGGAACTGCCTGGAAAAAAAAGCTAAAATTGAATAGCGAATGAATCAAAGACAAGGACAGATACTTCTCAAAGATAATTGCATCCAGATATCCTGGGGAGCCCTTACAAATCCCTTTTCAGCTTCCACAACTCTTTTCCATCACTGCGGCTTTGGATTGGGGGATGTTCGTTAAGAAAGAAGACATTGCTAACCAGCGTCAGCAACAAGTCAAAAGAGTTCTTTTCTCTTTCATGATTTACCTCGCCAGTGCTCTTAGCCACACCAAAACCCCTGGAAAGGATTTTTTTCATTATTCTTTTGATTTTGAAGGGTCAGAATGACTGGGCTGGCTCTGTCTTTCCCATCTACAAAGAATATTAGTGTGTTGGCGGGACATACAGAAGGACATTGAATAGCCTCTTCTTTAATTCGGGGGTTTTTTCTCTCCTTCACAGCTGGATATTAGTCCCTGCACCATTTCCCACAATGGACATGTGGCCTGAACTCAAGACATGTTTTCAGTAGATGTAATGTAATTGTGAGGTGTTGTCTACACAGAGTTCCTAGACAAGAAGGTCATCCGATATTTTTAATACAGCAAACTCAAGACACTCAGCATACACAGTATGTCTTATTTACATGTTATTTCTCCATACTTACTCGAAGTCTGTGGTATCACAAACACATTGAGAAGAATTATGCTTCTGCTACAATATAGTAGCAAAAATATAGTAACTTCCACATACAGGATTTACCATGTCATTTCAGCGAGGTGAGTTGAGCACAGCTGCAGTCCTACAAAAATACAGTGCTAGAGTATAGTGCACACTTTGAACAAAAACCTGATCTCTGGGGGTGAACAGTCCTCTGGCAGCTTTGGGATGCCATCCAGCATTTTCAGATTTGGCAAACTAGAGAACACGCTTAAAGGGAGGCAAAAGGAAAACACAAATTGAGACAAAACATCTTAGGAAACACTGGGAACAAAAAAGACAGTAATAAAAAAAAACTAATCGTGAGTACTAACATAACCAAAATGATTTATATTGTTGAAAATCTTGATTTCTCAGTTGTTGCAGAATTTCTCTTAATAGAGGTACCCGAAAGTCTTCAGCATTCAGCCTGTTGCTCGGGTTTTGTATCCTAGACTCAGTAAAGTGCTACAGTTACCTACATTTAAATTGAGTAGAATCAAACCTGGTGTCTCGTGCAAAAGAGAAGAGACAGTGTTAACCTAGACTGAATTTCCCAGGCTGCTGAAAAACAGAGTGCAAGAAGTCTGATTTCTCTATCCTTCTGTGACCCAGAGATCAGGTTCTCTGTAAAGCTTTCACACTTCTGTTTCTCCCAAAGAAATGAAGCCCCTGTTTGAGAATTATTCATCCTGTGTTCCCACAGTGGCAGCTGCAATACCACAGCAATACCAATATTTAATTATTTACGAATCGGTAGGTTTGGGAGAAGAAACTAATTAGTGAACTGCTAAAAAGTGCTTCCAGCTTTTGTTCTCCTGGACCGCTTGACATGCAAATGGAATGTGAAATCCTTAATTTCAAATTCATGTTTTCACATAAATTTAGGAGTGTGAGTCTAAACTCATACGTGAGACTTAAAATAAATTCTTTTTCCCTGAACTCTCTACTCTGTTTTGGATTTGAATTTTCATCCCCAGTGTCCAAGGCAGCTCTGTTAAGCCCAGACTACAGTGCACTGCCTGCACCACATCCCTACAATGAATGTAGCAACTTCCAGCGCTCTCACGGAGAGAGAGAACCCAGAAAAATCAAATTAAGGTAACTCAGTTTTCTCTTGCTTCAGTTCCCATCTTTCAATGCATCCTTCTGATTCCACCCCTGACATGTAATGCGATTTAGACTCCTTTCAGAATACATGAGGGATGCAAGGAGACTGAAGAGAGTTTGAGTAATAGATAGTTTCTATTAATAAAATGGGAATCTAATTTACCTGCCCTGCTCACTGTCTCTAGACTTGATCCATGCACTTAGTTCAGCTCAGGAACTGCCAGCCATGTGATTAGAAGGCTTTCTTGGCAGTTTCTGCATTTGTGTGGCTTTTAGCAGACACTGGCTCACCAGCCCACGTTCCTAGAGCAGTTCTGCTAGTCGAGATTATGGGAAAATAAAAAGATTGCTTAGGAGAGTTTGCTGTACTTGAGGTCCTATTGCCTTTGAACCGTCTCACAAACATTTCTTTGTTCTGATTAACTTTGGCTGGCCATGAGACAGTAGAACTTACAGTTGTCTGTATCTTTCTTGAAACTCACAGGGATTCCTCTTGAGTATCAGAGATTCAAGTGGAGTGTGCCTGAAGGCTGAGATTCCACTTAGAGTCATTATGTTGTTTTCAGCAAGTGATAAGTGCTGAATCTGAGGTATCTTCGGCAGCTGTTTGAAGGATGTAAAGTGGTTTTTATTGACATTTAGTTCTCTGCATCTGTAAGGTACAAAACATATGACATCACTTATCATATCCACATCAGCCTGTACCTGTAAGCAAAACACTGCGGTGGCTCTTTGACTGCATCAAGGCTGCCAACGAGAGATACAAGAACTTGATTCCTCAAGACCTCTTCTGCATTTGCACATTTATCACAACTTTCCACATACCCAAAATTATGACAACACACTATCAATAGATGGATTGCAAAATACCGTGGTCATGGTCGCACTTCGCCTCTCTGCTCAGGTTGTGTTCCCCTATCTTTTCATATATATCCCTTCAATTTTCAACAACTTTCCACTTTACCAAAATATAACTTGAGACTCCTGAATTATCCCCCGTCAGAGAGGAGATGTCACCTGAAGTCCTTACTGAGTATTTTCAACTTGAGAATGACACAAACTCAGAATAGCAACCTATTGGTGAATTCTCCGTGTAACAATTCGCAAAGGAACATATTTTGGCAGTCCTCACGAGTCTGCTCCGGCTACCAATTAGTCAATAACAACCTTGAATTCTATGATATTGCGTTAAAAATAGAAATGGGACATAATGGTTACCTTGGCAACCTTATGGCACTTAGGTCTGTCAAAGAATTGTCCACCAACCAAAGTTTTTCCACCCGTATTAATCTTCTGAGGATCCTTTTGAAGCTTTCCACCTGGTAAAGGTCACCCAGGTCCTGAAATGAAAGGTTCAACTCCTGCGAAAGGAGAAATAAGAGAAACCATAAGAGTTTTTTCATTAATTTCTATTAAGTGTATCGTTAAATCTTTTCAATGTCAGAATTACTTGAAAGACTGTTTTGTTATGCTGCTCTTATAGCAACTTGTGCTGCCACTTGCCAAATTCACCTTAGAATCACAGCAATGGGCTGCACAGAAAGTAAAGAAGAAAGAAATCATCCCTTAAGCATGTGACTCTTACTCCCCAGCGGCTCCTTCCTCTTTGAGCCAGCAGGACTGTGCTCTGGGTGAAGAAGCAGGGCTAAGGGATTGGGTCGTATGGGTTTGGCCCCTGGATCATCCGGAAAAAAAGTGCTGTGCGACAGCCAGGTAGTGGTAGTCCCTACAGTTCACACACAGGAAGAGGCATGACCCGGGATCATGCTCTGGATCTCACTGTTGGATAAGTTACTCCCTGACCTCAGGGAGGTTATAACTTGCTGCTGATCAGAACCAGCAGTGATGCAGTACCTCCAGCCAGAAGACTGGAGCAGCTGGCACATTATTATTTGGCTTATTTACCACTACAGTACAATTAATGAGAAAGTTTTACAGCACAGTTTTCCCAGTTCTCTTGCAGTTTCTTTTGCCATTTCTCTGTGTCGGTTACTGGTTTTCTTTTTTGCAATGCATGTTCCTCTCTGAAAAACAGCTCTTCTTTTGAAGGCCCTGCTCAGAAAAAAAAATAAACAAACAATAGAGGATGTGATTTGGAACTGCCTCGTAGTTACTTGCTGAAAGAGTGACGGTATCATTGGGATGATATCTGACATTAAGAAGTGTATACACTAAGCGCGTAGGTTTCCAGACTTCTTAGGAGTCAGTCACTGTGAAGATTTTTCTACCATTTCTGGGCCCGTAATTCAACGGTTAATCTAATGATGAATTGGTGCATCATTAGTAATTGACATTTCTATGATTCTATGATTCTTCTACAGCTCTGAATAAAAAACTTCTCTAAGTGGTTGAATGTGTGAATTCTAAAGCACTGTTTCTATATGTTCTTTTGTATAATGAGTGTGCACTTATCCTTCAATTGTCCTGAGAATGGGACACGTTTGTAACTTCCAGTCCACAGTGCAACTGTGATCAACGGTCATATTCAAACCCTCATCTGCTGAAGACTTACAGCCTTAAAGTCTACTGAAGCACTTAGAGCTATGAAGATGTCCAAATTGCTGACTAGAGCAAAGACAGTGTGACATTTTAGTCCCAAGCATGCATGGATTTTAAAACCCACCTTTCATTCTGTATTTTTGTGTGTCTACAGATCATGACTGGCAAAATTCCAACTTACAATAAAAGACACGTGTGACTGTTTACAGGACCAGATTCCACTCGCCCTTTCCTATTGAGCATATGGCTGCTGCATTCTGAACAGTAGTTAAATGTTAGTGAATTTCTGAGTGGACACAAATAGTAAACCATTTCAAATCACAGCTCTGGCTTTTGTTTCCCATTTTCGAATTTATGAAGGGTATTTTCTGAGGGATTAAGGAAAGTCAGCATGTACAACATGGGGTGAGATCCTGCCCCTTTTCAAAACAGTGGCAGACTCCCTGATTGCAGCTCATAATATTGAAGCGTATGCTGTGCGAGTGAAGAAAATCAAGGCTCACATGTGAATATATGGGTTTGATCTTTACCTTCTCTCACTCGGGGACAATGAAGCTGATTTCCTTGAACATCATGTTCTATGTCACACCAGCCAAGATACTTGAAGGGATCAGAAGGAAGCTATAAAAAAGGCAAAATAAAGATGTGAAAAGAATCCTTTAAGGCTTTGACATTTCTGGCATTGTAATTTCTCATATTTCTGGCCTTATAACAGCAGAAATAATATTCATACATGTTTACAGTGTCTTCTGTCGTAATGTCGTCTGGTGAATGGCAAAATGCTGTGTGGAAGTGAGGATCCAGCAGGGTGCATGTGTGCATGCATATGCATGGGAGCGCATTTCTGGACAGCCTTGCACAGGATATACCCTGCGTGCATCTGAGGCACTGCTGTCGAACACAGAAAACCTGCCACTGCTGTTGAGAATATGAAATGTTGCTTTTCCACTAAAACATGCTCTATAATTTCCAAGGCTCCAGTCTCCCAGGAGGGAGGAAGAAATGAAATCTTTAACTCTGCTTGAGGAGTGTGGAGTAGGTGTGATTTGTTGCCCCACAGACAGCACTATGATTGTCTACAGCGGGGGAACCTCTCAGGCAACACCGCCTGACATTTGCATGAACTTCCAGTATTTCTTTCACTGGAAACCATGAAGGTGGAGATAAGCGGGGAGGAGAAGAGATGGAGTGAGCACTTCTGATTCATCCCCTCCAGTTAGAGCTGCATCCAGAAGCGGTAAACGCTGTGGGAATTCATATTTTAGATGTAGTTTACAGTTTAAATAATGGAGAGCTCTCCTCTGTAGTGTTATCTTTCACAGCACTCCTGGTAATAACATTTTATAGCAGATGTGCACAGTCTCTGCAAAAATTATTATGTATTTGTCCACTGCATCCACTTCTATGCACAGTGCTCCAAGGCTGCGTCAAGTCCCTTGCCACTGCTGACACCAGATTGTGTGATCTGATTTATAATCTAACCTAGCTTTAGTAGATAAAGGGAGGCAAAGCACAATCAGCTTCAAAGCTGATGAAGAGGTTTCTGCCTTAGTTACTCCTTGTCATTATAGCTCTTCTATAAACCTGTAATCACACTGGTAAGTCAAACACTTACTGGAGAGAGTAGCCCAAGATCACAGCTCTGCCTGATGATTCCTCTGTTTTGTGCTAAAACCAGTGGAATACTGTGTGTGTTGCTTAGGACAGAGCAGCAGAAGGAACAGGATTTACAGAATTTTGGATTTCTTGTAGTCAGACCTGAGGAACTAGAGAGGAGATGTTAAACCAGTAATGGATTCTGTTCAGAGAACGGCAGACTATTTTATAATCACAGAAAATGCAGAGCAACAAGGAGCAGGACTTATCACCAGGTAACAGCCACACGATTCTCAGGTCAAACCACAGGCAATACCCTTTAAGTCCCTGAATGGGAACTCTCACCTAAGTGTCATTTTCTTACATGTACAAGGCCTTCATAGACACACCCAGCCATTAGAAAGAACTTACCAGTAGTTTGTGAAATGCAATCTTGGAGAAGAAGGAGTGAACTTGTTCCACAGCACGATGTATCCCTTGCTATCCTGCACGTTCCAGCTTTCATGCAGGCAGACGATATGAAAAGATAACCCAGCTAGCTATTTGTTGTCATCCCTTGAGTACGTTTTAGTAGAATATCAAGGCTCCAGAGAAGAATTGAACTCTGCTCAACTGAGTCTTGAAGTCATGTGCTTGTCTCCTTAGCTAGTTCATTGCCTAGGAACACTTTAAAAATACATTTTATATACCCTAATGATGCCATTTCTTCAATTGTGCTTCAGAGGTATTGAATAATTTGCAGACTGGCAACAGCAATTTAGAAATTTACTACAGAATGCTTTAAAAAAAAATCATTTTGATTTAGTAAGTGTGTGTGTAGAACAGTATAATTTGACTTTTACTGTACAAGCTCAGTGAGAGCTTGCCAGAAAGTATCAGCTGCCAATGAGCATCATTAAAACAATTAGAGACAGGAGCAGAAATGGAGAAAAATGCAGCCTTAAAACGGTCCAGCGCGGATGGTAATGAAAGTTTAGTACTGAGTGGAACAGACAAGCTAAACAGAACATCAGTTCAAACTGACAATTGCAGATTATTGGCAAATAATCATGAAGAGACAGATAGTGTTGACTTTACTAAAACTGTTTTGCCTTTTTCAAACACCAGCAAAATGCCAGCATTACATCTTCCCTCGCTTTTGCCTGAAAGGGACTGTCACGGAGCGGTTCTGACGCACGGAACGGCTCCTCCTTGCATGCTTGATGGGGTTGCGTTCCCTTTTGATGGAATCAAACCAGGCACAGTAAACTGCTGGTGGCCTAAAGGAAGCTGCACAAGTGCAGCACTTCTGAAAACAGCAGCTATTTACTTAGGCAATTGTAGACATCATCTTGAGGCAAACAGCCCATTGGCATGTGCGTGTGCCGCAGCCGTTCACACACTGCAACCCTGTGAAACAAGGATTCACGTTTGGTCAGTTCAAAAAAATACATTGTGCTGGGAACCCTCACTTAGCCCTCTCTTGGTATCTGTTTTGTTTCTGCTTCCTTGTGTGCTCAGGGAGGCTGTACCACATAAATATGTTCTGAGTCTCTTATATTTAAGAAAAAGACCTGTTAGTCTTCTTAGGTTTGGAAGTGATTTGTTAGGAGGTATTCATGTGACTGTTTATAACCGCAACACTTCTCAAAGCCTACCGTCCTCTCAGCTACATGGTCCTTCCACTGCTGAGACATGACAGCTCCTAGCCCCACAAAATGTGCCATAAACCATTTTAGCCAACCCGTTTCATGTGATCTCTGTTCTGATCTCTTGGCAGAAACCCACTCACAAAAATTCTGTATTGGTGATTGGAAATAAACCATAAAGTTCCAGAATCAATATGTTATAGATAAGACATCTCCAATCAGGTGGGCAGAGAGATTTCTGCTGGAAAAGGGGACATAAGGAAGCATTTTTCATCTCAAAACTGCCTGAGTCTAATAAGCACCAGCTGGACGCCATGCCACAGAAGGTTTTCCTGAAGGAGCAAGCGCAGCGCTGCTTTCCTCTGCCTTGCTTTGTTTTCCTTTACTATTTTGCCACAAAATTGATGCAAAAGAAATGGCAACGAGTGAGGCAGGATGCAGTTCCAAGCAATTACAGATCACACAATACATGAAAGTAACAAAATTTTCTGCCTTGATTGTGAGGCCCTTCGGCTGGATATGAATCTCCAGTGACACCTCTGGGAGCCGCACACTAGATTATGTCAAGCATTAAAGGGGAAAAAAATTAGATTCATGATATCTGTCCAGGCTGAGTCATTTCCTCTCACTTTGCCTGCAGTAAGAAATTGGTGGTTATCATAAATCATAGACCTAAATTCTTATGAGAGAGGAATTAATTTCACTAATGGAAACCCTCTGCGGCAACAGCATTCATCCCTCCAGTCTGTCTCTTATTGGGGTGGGAGCTGCGGGAATCTACGGTGTCTTTTCAGCAGAAATACTTGACATGGTTTTAAGAATCCTAGGAAAAAGTATTGGAAAGGAAAGTCAAAATGGTAAAGTTAGAGGTTAAAGTAAGATTTCTCCCACCCTGCAATGCCAGGCTTTGCAAAGCTTTTGGCTTCCTTCACAGTCAGTGGAGATAGGTAAGGATGTCTAGTTCCCCACTCATACAACCCAGTCTCTGTGTCTTCTGTTTCCAGATAGAGTGAACCACGCTCCACCCTATCTACCTGAGGAGCCCACAGGCTTTCCTGAGAGAGGACACAGCCTCGGGGCACCTGAAGTTTGATGAGGAGGATCCCACTTGGAGTGCCTGAAGGATGCTTTCAAACAGCAGGATGTTTTGGTCAGCAAATCGTTTTTGTTCCACGCGCCAAACTAAACACGCTGAACCAGACATTTCATCTGAATAAGTTTAAAAATAAAAACTGCAAACAGAAAAATTGTAGAAGGCAATTTCTAGCACTGTGGGTGAGTGAAACTACTCGTGTCTAACCCAGTAGATTTTATGCATCTTCCTCGGTGGAAGTCCCAGAGGGTAACTAAGTGGCTGAACTACTTTGTAAACTGGAAGGAATGAGTACAGAACAGCTACTGCTTTGCTCCGAGCTCGATTTATGAGGTAACAGGCTGCAACCTGGAAAATCACATGCTCCTATCGAGTGCACTGAGAGAAGTCACGCTGTATCAAGATGTCACTGTCAGTCCTGCATCCAGGAAACTGCTCTTCTTCTCCTGCCGCCGATGATTTGGCAACGTTTTCACAGGCACCAACACGCTGTAAATTCTCTATCTGCAGTCCATATATGTCTGACTCCAGCAGAACACATCCAAACACTTCAAAGAGCTGTAGCTGAGCTACTCCTGAAACAACACTGCTGACAGATATTTTGAGTGAAAAACAATCCCCCTGTGTATAATTTTAGATATTTGGCCATTAAAAGAGTGTCAGGCAAAAGACTCTTGTCTCCTGATATAACCTCCAGCCTGGATAAACAGATCTCTACAGCACTAGTTCAGCTTTGCCTCACAGAAAACAGCAAGCGAAAAGCTCAGTGGAAGAGTAATAAAGGTTACGAGCAAACTCGTGCAACTGGTATTTGAAAGTCTTTTGTCCTGTGTTTCAAGCAGTTCTGGGGTCTGGTCTATCTTCCAGGAGATTTCCCAAGCTACTTTCCATGAATGAGCACCTCAAGCAGGCTTAGCTTTCACTGAACCATGGCTGTTTTCCCTGTAGCACTGAAATACCCTTGATAAAAGATTTAGGAAGGCACAGTAGGAATATATGTACTAACTCTTCACATATTTGGAGTGAGAATTCCTATGGTGCTCGCTATAGCTTCACATCCCACCAAACCACGGAACATCTGTGATGGAAAGGCCCATGGCTCAGTGGAAGTCTGGCCGAGTTTGGTATTTTAGCAGCAAAGTGCTCCAAGATGTTTCAGTCACAGTGACAGAATCTCTTTGGCTGAAAGAGATCATCCAGATCATCAAGTCCAACCTTCAACCCAGTACTGCCAGGTAATCACTAGCTCATGTACCTAAGCACCATGTCCACATGTTGTTCAAATACCCCCAGGCATGGCAATGCCACCACTGTCTGGAACTGGGCAGCACATTCCAATGTTTTATAACCCTTTGGGCAAAGAAATTCTTCCAAACTTCCATCCTAAAACATCCCTGACACAGGTCACAGCCATTTCATCTGTTCCTATTGCTTGTGCCACCACGGCAAAGAGCCTCTCCCACCCCTTGCTCCTTTCAGGCCAGCTACTGTGGAAGTGAAAACCAGACCATTCTTAGGGAACCAAATGTATTTTAGGATCATCTTTAAGAAGAAATAAAACCCCCACAAAATCAAGCAACAAATAAACAAAGAAAAGGTCAAGAAATCCTCCCAAAGTGAAAAGTTCTGTCTAGGCTGGAGCTGCTGATTCTGCACAGGCTCTAAGTGAGGTGCCTATGGATCTGTTCAAAGCCCTTGCAGGACACAAACACTAATTCATGTTGCCTCAGTCAATTGCAGACGCCAAAGCTGACCAACATAAATGAACTGTGGGGTTAACCTAGGAGCACCATTGGCACGGGTATTTGAAAGGCAGCAAACTCTGAGTTTGGGCTGTGCTTTGTTTAAAATGCATAAAGTTTACTGCTACATAGTAAATACGCTGCTGGTATGCAAACATTTATTATGGGAACTCTCTGAACTTACAGTAGAGGACTTGGATGTAGTGTTTCCATGCTCTATTACCTTTCAATTGCTTTTTTATAGGTGTTTTATGAGACATTATGCATCGTTTTGAAGCTGTTCTCTTGAGCACCATTTAGTGACAAACACACCTGTAAGTTATGGTTACAATACATTCCCTGCTCTTAGCTGTATCATCAATTATCTTGCTTTATGCATCGTAAAATTGCCCCCCCAAGTCATAATTAACATAATTAAGCCTTACCACCATGATTATACATTCCTAGCACATTAACTAACACTCTATGCAGCTCTTCGTGGACCTAACGTGCAACGATGCAAGCCCCACACCCCAACCAATGTGCCTTTTGCACAGTTTTACAACAAATGGAACGTTTTTGTTGCAAAGCCTTCTGACCTCCGGTAACCTGCCAGTGACACTGAGAAACAAAAAGCATTTTTCTTCTTGTTTTCACTGCACAACAATCTCCATCCGCAAAACACGCTGGTACATTTTAAAAAGATACTCAATCCTGTAACGCTATCTTTGTTGTCAGAGCATGTCAAGCCAGCTGTGCAATGACTACAGGCACTTCTCTTCTTTCACCAGCCTCCTACCTTTCAGACATGTCTTGCTGTTGCTTAAAATCCTCACATCTTGCAGAAGGTGATTTGTCTCCAGCCAAAGGTTATCTTCCCATCTTTGCCCCTGCATAGAGAGGTAGTTCTACCACCTCTGAAGAGAGTTAACCTGCAGAGATCCTGGCTGGGGCTGGATGGATTCACTGTCTCCAAGGAAACACTGTCACCTCGCAACGTAGTCACGTTAGAAGCTATTGTTACCGAGCTCTTAAGCACATCAAACAAATTCGTGGTCTGATCTAGGTGGTATCAATGAACCGTCTTTCCAGAAGGTGGCTAAAGATAGGTTGGTGATACCTGTTGCAAGATATGTGATCATCCAGATGAATCTCTGATGTGGTCACTCCAGTGACTTCACTTTCCTGAACTGCTTTCACACTTTTGCCCACTGGAAGTTTATCTTTTCTTTTATTAAAGATGTCCTGCTTCATTAGTGGTTGTTAAATGTTTTATTAACTTATCCAAGAACTTTGGATGAAAGGAAAATAGATGCTTAAGTAGTCTCTCTCATATTTCATGTAACGTTCATGAAAGTTCCTTATGGGCACATTTTCACTCTGTTGAATGTCTTTGCCTCATTTGAATGTGATCAGCCACGTTAAAATCAACATTTGAGGATTCATTCTTCACATTTTCATCTGAGAATGGAAACAAGAGACTCTTCTCTTGGTGGGCACGGACAAGTCAGTTTGGGGTCTATTTTTGTATTATGTTTTTCTTCAAACATTAAAGCTCTGTGTTCTAAGAATGAGTCTAGTGAAGCTATTAACTTCAAAACGTTTTTGATATAATGTTCTTTTGGTCTGCTCAGACAAAGTGCAGGCGCTGGCAGGGTGCCACTGGTGGAACTGCAGCAGCCCGGTATTGTTACGGGCATTGGCCAGCCCGTGATGAAGTTTACAGATGGCTTTTAAACTCCAGCAGCAGTTACGGGAAGCAGGTTTCAGTGCTGGCCTGTGTAAGGCTGCAATACAGCCCTCAGACAGGCCCTGTTCGTCTGCATCTCCCACATCACAGGCACAGTTCCTTCTTCTGTGCCAAAAGAAAAGGGAATAAATAGATAAGATCAGTGTGGAAAACAGCAGAGTAAACCCCTCTGCCCAGAGATATTCCGTGGAAACAACATGTAGTCACAAACCTCTCCAGGGTTTTTGAGGTTTTGAAACCTGCCCCTTGATGCCTTAACAGAAAAATTATCCGCATTCTCCCTCTGCTTCAGCTTTCTCTTCTACCTGGATGTTATCAAGGCTGATCATTATAAATAAAAGCTTTGTGTATAGAAAGTACAGGCTTCCCCTACAGTGACTGAAGTCTCCACAACACTGTCTTTGAAATTCTGCTGTGCCAGTACAGGAACATAAAGACCATAAGAAAATTGTGGCTCCGATGCAAAGGTATTTTCTGCTTCAAATGTTGGACTGTCAGATCACCATCTGGAATTTAACAGAGCTGTTTTTCCACACAAGTTTCAGTAAAATTTTAGGTGGTACAAACGGAGTTGACTACAGGGTGAGCAGAGGATGGGGTTTGAGTTTCAACAGGTCACGTGAGCCCATCTTTATCTGCTAACAAAATACAGTAAAACATTTCTATCTTAAAAAATCTGGGGCCTTTCTACTTACCATTTTCCCTCTTTCACCTTTCCTTTCCTCATTTACCACTGGTCCACATCAGAGCCTAATGAGTTTCAGACTTCCTATGGCAAAAGCATTTCTCATAAAGCAGATGAAAAATTACCTATGCGTTGTTTCAGTGAAATGACTTATGTCAGATGGTGCTGGCTTGTCCATTATAAACACTATTTTTCAGGACCTTACAGCCTCCCACTAAATTACGTGTCTGCCAAGAAATTTAGCCATGGGTTCCACCCCTCCAAGAAAGAAAGAGTTTTTCACAATATATCCAGTTTTGACCAGTGATCTTATATCTGAAATGGCCAAGCAGGGCTAATCAAGGGTGAGCATCTGTCTCAACCATGTGTCTCTCCCATCTACATTCAACTGGTTGGATGCTTCCCTGCATGTCCTACAGGTACATGAAATATGCATGAAGTGGGCAGAATGTGTCTAATCCTGAGATATGAGTGGTGACAGAAACAATTCAAGTTATTAAGGCTGCTGTAGGCCACGGGAGACCCTATCGTTCTGAGCACCACAGATCAAGCTTGGTCCAGAGAATGAGCAGACTAATAGAACAGAGCAGACGAACAAATAGTAGGAGAAAGGAAATAATATTATCCCTCCCTTTTTTTACAGAAATAACTGAAATGCTCAGACCATAAAATCCTGGCACTGTGGTAGTCAACAGCAAAAGATCTGTTAATGTGGATAGGGTCAGCACTCAAACAGGATTCACAGCGACTGATTTCGTTATGATCTGATGGCATGAAAAATCTGCCCTTAAAGTCTGTGCACTGAGATAGCTGCATTTTTATGATCTGATGTGTTAATCATCACTAAAGAACACTTAAATTACACTTTTCTAACCTTTTCTGATTCAGGGAAGCAGCTGTTTGTAAAAAGCCATTTATTGATGTAATTTCATGTCCTTTATGTAAAATTATTAGTGTTAGCTTGATGCTTATTAGTGACTCCAAACCATTAGGTTGACACCACCAGCAAAAGCAGATCTAAGAACTGAATGACATTATAGCAACAGCAGAAAGTGAATTTCTATATTGCTCTTACCTGGTTTGACTTATATGCAGGAATCCATGGCATTCATGTGGGATGAATCAGTCAGAGACAGAAAACTGCTTTGAATATTTCATTAGCATAATCTGCATGGATACTCTTAGGAAGCCCTATAAAAGAAACACAATATTAAACACATATATGCTTGTCTGTGCTTCAGCAGACAAGCAAGCACACTTGCATTAACTGACTGGCTCTTTTGCTGAGTTACCCGGGCAACACATTTCTTTTTCTCCTGCCCATTCAGGATTCCAGTAAACTATCTGAATCCCACTGGCAGGACTTGGAGAGCGTTCACAGGGAAAAGCCAAGTGCAGCAGAATAAAGCCTTGGAGGGAAGAGGAGAGTTAGTGAAACATTTCATTAGGGTTACCAGATGGAAAGGAATCAACAACTAGCTGCATAAATAATTGATGTGAAAACTATATAGGTCTGGTTTTCTAAGGTGTTATAAACTCACGAATTCCAAGAGGGTTGATTGGGCTGTAACCAAGCAACCACTACTGCAACTTAGTTCTTTCTTTTTTCAGGAAAAACAATGGGCTTGCAAATCATAATGACAACACTTGGCACTGATGGTCGAGTTTTTCCATTGAATTTATGGCCTTGTATTCAAGCCATAAAAAGAGAAGCTTATGGAGTTGCAATGACATTTTTATTTGGTTTGGGAGAGATATTTCAGTATCAAATCGAACTTTTCTAGTAAATTGTAGGTGAATTGACTTTTTCTGACACTACAGAAAGATCACACACAAGTAGTTTTGAGAATTTCTTCTCAAAAGTTTCTTTCCAAAAAAATAATGAAGATAATTCCCCTCTTTGGTTTGGCAACGTGTCTGTGCACGTGGGATACAGAAAAGGAAGACATATCCCGAGCGAGGCGGGTGGCAGACAGCACCCCTGTTGATTGATGCACAGAAATGGTTTTTCCCATTGTATGTCTCACTGAGAAAGGTTTCCTTAAGACATGGCTTTTCATATGGAATGAAATTGTTGCAACCCTGCCACAGATGCTCATAAGCTTATGCTTAACCTTTTACCCTACAAGACCAGTGCCGCTGGTTTTGACTAGAGCAGATGCAAACTTGCACGTGCATCTAGAAAAAAACACAAATGGAATCTGCCAGGTACCTGCCAGATATCCGCTAGATTCCTCACAAGAGACTGAACCGAGCATTCTTTTGCAGACGTCATGGTTTGGAGCTCATTGAATTTGATATGCAGGCTGCTGTCCATTTTAATGAGCTTCCTGTCACTCTTCACTTGTTCAAATGCCGTTTCTGTCTAATTCTCAAAATTGGAAACTTCATTCAAAGCTGCCAACATAAAACACAAGTCGACATTTGATGAAGCCACACAGAGAGGAAAATTCCGATATGAGGAGAATCTCATTTGCTTCCATCTACATCTTTATTATGAATCTTAAGTTTCATCTTTTCATATGTTAATTCTTAATAACTCCCAAATGAACACAACATTCATTAAGAACTTCCAAATTCTTTGAGCACAAGTTTCATCAGGTAATTTTAATCACATGAAAATCATTCTAAATTCATTTTGATGAGCAATTTCCTGTTGCAGTCCCATAAGCTTCCTTTTACCCTGTATCACTTGAAGTGCTTTCTCTGGTTATCTCATTGCAGATGCCTCCGTATTTCCATAAACTGTCGTACTTATTAACGTACCCACTGCCAACTGTTAAAGAGCTACGTTTCCCTCTTTTTTGTGGAGAACTGATTAACTGAATTCTATTGAACAAATGGTTTCACTTCATCCATCAAACCCTGCCTTCCCGAAACTCAGACCTTGCAAATACGGGAACACTTAGTGGTCACCAAAGCACTCCTTTATTAAACTGGCTTTACCAAGTTGTCACATGTTAGATATTTAAGATAAACAGGCATAATCCCTTTAAGTATGGAACAGGACAATTACTAATACTGCATCTGACTCATTCAGTCTGCCATAATCAATACCAGCAGTGCTCAAATTGTTCACACTGGGCAGCCTGTCCTTTTGTCCGAAATACTTCGCATCTTTCCCTCCCTTTCTCCCCAGGACTTTCCTGCCTCACAGTAACATTCAGTACACTGAAATATGTTCATGCTCACAATATACCCAGCCCATTTGGTGTGCATTTGCACATCACGTGTGTACATCTGTGTGCGTGTGAGCAGTTGCAGGAACACGCACACACACAGGCAACTAATGTGCCGAGACAAGCAGGATAACAGTGTGTAAGGATTCTGAGACAGACGATGGCACTGAAACTCAGTACAAATGTGCTTTAAAACACAGCTACTCTCTTTCAAAGGTCTATCCATTTGTGGAACTCAAACATCACTTTTGTGCTACTGATAAAATATATTTCGCTTAACTCCAGTTCTGGTTGATGTTACTCCATTGCTGGGACAAGACGCAAAAGTGACCCATGCTAAGAAAGGAGTGAAAGAGGAGGGAAGCATGCAAAAGCAATGCAGTTGGAATGATAAACATAGTTTGGTTGTTTAAAATTCAGAGACACCTGTCCCCCTTGCAACCAAAGAATGAACTGAGAGCTATGAACATGTATTTACAGGCAGAACTTGCTCCTGGCATCTTGGAGCTTTTTTATTCATATTTTTTCCTCAATTCTTGTTGCCAAAAAAAAAATAGTTCAAATGAACACCTTGTTATCCGTTGTCTGCAAGGGTAATAAGGGTGTTCTCAAGCTGAAAAGAGAAAGCAGTGTATCCTATGACCATGAGAAAGAGAAGCATTATGAGGAGAACCATCTATTTTTATCACAGGCGTTATGTTCACGCAGCTTTTGTCAGAAAATCCAAATAATTTGCTCCCGCTTGCTTTCAGTTTGAAGAAATGGCAGTGTGTGTGAAATGGAGCTACAGCCTCGTTTCTGTCAAGTGCTGCTTCTACAGGAAGGCACGCTATAGCCATGCACAATGCCTGCATTTAAGGTTGAACTGTCGTGTCCTGCCAAAAGAAATTAAGTCTAATGAGAAGGTGTTTCTGGTCAAAGCCTGAGACTGAATTTCCTGCATGACACTATGTGCACCGTGAAGGCTACATCACGCTCTCTTTCAGTAGTACTGGATGTACTGAAGCGTCGCTGGACTGCTTTTCCATTGGGTCGTCTCTCAGCTCAGCCTGTGTACCTGCTGCTAGGTGGGTGTGAGTGTTAGCCTCACCAAATGGGGATTTCTATGTAATAAGCCTCTTGCATCCACAAGGCACAGATATAAATATCTGTTTTAAATCAGCTCTGCTGACTTCATTAAAGAGATATTCTTGACTCATGCATATTCAAAAGACAAGAAGACCTTCAAGTAGCTCCAGCTGGATGGGGCAGCCTTCCCTCACACTACAACAGTCTTTCCACCCAAGTTCTGGTGCTGCTGGGGCTCCCCTGAGCACATGTCTGCAATCCCTGATGCACCATCCATATGCATTAGCCCTTCCTGCCAAGTGAGCAGCTTCATAGAATCATAGAATCATTAGGGATTGGAACAGACCTCGAAAGATCATCTAGTCCAATCCCCCTGCCACAGCAGGATCACCCAGACCAAGTCATACAGTCAGTCAGGGTTAGAAGGGACCACAGGATCATCCAGTTCCAACTCCCCTATCATGGGTAGGGATGCTCCAACCTAGATCAGGCTGGCCTGAGCCCCATCCAGCCCAGCCTTAAATACCTCCAAGGATGGGGCCTCCACCACCTTCTCGGGCAACCCATTCCAGGCTCTCACCACTCTCACGGTGAAGAACTTCTTCCGCACATCCACCTTCAATAAGGTCCAGTAAAGGCAATGCACTGGCTTCACATGGAATGACTTCACTCAGTGTTTCACTTCTGCTTTAGGTCTCTTAATCCAAAATTCCCCCAGAAGACCAATCTGTTTTGTCATAGGTTTGTCCCCCACAATGTTTAAAATTTTTGCGTTAACAGAGATGAGGTGCTAGAAGCAGCAGCTCTTCTGAAAGAAGAAAAAAATATTAAATCTCGTAATACTCAAATCCATTCGGACTTCAAAGAAGCCAAGTCCACTGCTGGCCTAAAGGGGTGCTGTTAAACTAATTCATGCCACTATATTCTTCAGACACAGACTGGCTGAGCTGCTCAACTAGCCACAAACATAAACTACAGTCATCTTTCAGCCACTCCTCTTTGACTTGCTCTGCCAGATCCATGGTGTATTCCAGAAGCTAAGAAATAGGCTTTTTCTTTTCTCTTTGACTCACGTTGGGGGATGATGGGGACCCTGTCTTCTGCAGGAAACATGTGCTGCTGTTGCTTCCTCAGGCAAACCAAACCCGTTACAAAACGTAAGTACCCAGGTGTAATCCTCTTGATTAAGGTAATTTAATATTTCTGCTGATACTTCTACTTCAATGTCTTCTTTCAGACCTCCTAGCATTTGCAGCTGAATCATGCAAGATGAGCAGCTGAGCTTCAGTAGTGTTCCTCCCCATTTTGCTCACTGCCTTTGCTGTTTTGTAGAGCTACTCAATGAATACAAAATGAAGCTGCAAGAGTGTGTTTGCTCTACAGCTAGTAAGGCATGAAGTACTTCTTGCTACAGCTGTGGAGTGCATCCAGAATATTCATATCAGGCTGCAGGAGGCATGATTCAGTGTGTGACATTTAGTGTGCTATTGTGCGATACCAGATGATTAATGCTCTCAGCAAAACACAGGCTGGTTATAATAAACAAAATTCAATGTATTTTTATGATTATAGAAATCATGTGTTACATCTCTGAGGGAACATCAGCTGCTGCTCCCAAATGCTTTATATTTGTTGGCTTGTTTTTAAATGCTTTGATTGCTCACCAGATTTTCCTACCACATAAATCCATTGTCACGTTGGCCCAACAAGGTGATTCAGTGATTTGGGCAGGAGATTAGGACATAGTGGGAAACTGCACATCAGTCTCAATTTTCTTTTACGATTGGCCATTTAAAGCACCATATTGTTCCAATTCTCAGCCTTAGAGAGATATGAAAGTTTAAAAAGGCAGGACCTTCATCTAGTGCCAAACTAGCAGTTTTCTTCCTCGCCTGCCACAGGGGCATCTGACCAACTGTACTTGCTGGTCACTCAGCAAAAGCTGTTCCAGCAATGCTGTTTTCTATGGACTGAGTCCACTTTTGGCTACTGCCAAACATGCGGACCAGAGACCAGTTCTGAGTCCAGTTTGCTCCAACTGTGCTTTGGAGCAATCCCATAGGATTCAAACCACCATCTATCTTCATCTTTCCCTCCATGGGAATGCATATTTCCAACCCTCATTGCACATTAGCCTGTGACTAGGCACAGGAGCTGAAAGGAAGCCGAAAGGAGCACCAGCCTCACAGCAGAGGCAGAGCCACCACATCTTCATATCCTAGCTAACCAACTGGTACAATATTTCTCTGCACAATAGCCCTGTCCTATGCAAAGGAAAATTGTAGCCTGCAAGGTTCTAAGTAAGTTCTGAGACAGAAGAGTAAAGACCATGATTCTACACTGCTCTACTAACTGTGTTGGGGCAAACCAAATACCAACGGCGGTGTCTGTGCAGGTTTAGCCATTACAGCAGCTTCAGGCCCCAAGCAGCACTACTGCCATATGTACTGCGGCACAACACTGCCATAGATACCCTCTGGGTATGGTATTAAGGGATTGTGTCTTCCATATGTCTCTGGACATGATTTTAGTGGTGACCTGGCAGTGCCTGGTCTAAGGTTGGACTTGATCTTACAGGTTTCTTCCAATAAAAAGAGATTATGTGCTGCATGTGAACACCAGGCGTAACTAATAATCACCAAGCTCCATTACAAAAACCAGGCTTTGTACAGAAACTTTATAAAATAAGTAGAAATCCACAGCACCAAAGGAGACACAAATGTAAAACATGCTTTCCACTCGAAAACCTTTGTCTAAGAAGCTATCAAGGATGCATTTCCGGGGGAACCAGCAAATTCTTCCATTTCTATCTCTCTTGAATGCCTTTCAGATTACCATGCTCACAATGAATGGTGGAGAATGGGCTGCCAGATGGTTAATGACCCTTCTGAAACATAACTTTCTACACTGATTTTAGGAAGTCTCTTGTCATGGAACCATCACTATATCATCTCTGCACTCCTGTCATTCAGAGGAGGAAGTGTGTTTTTAGCAGGTGCTATGAAGATTAAGAGAGCCTGCATTGTCTTACAGACCATTCTCAGTGCACTGCCAAAAGACCTAATGACAGGCTGCTGTATCCACAATATGTGCAAAGTAATACAGAGGTACCATACAAGGGAATGAGTTCTACCAGCTCCTCAAATGGAGCCCATGGCTCTTCCTCAGGGTCCTGTGTTGGCAGTTGCTGGTGAGCTTTGCCACTGTCCACAGTTAACCACTGATATCCATGCCTGCAGACTGTGCTGCCATTCAGCAAGATCTGGACAGGCTGGAGAGCCGGGCAGAGAAAAATCTAATGAAGTACACAACAAGAGTAAGTGTAGAGTCTTGCATCTGGGCAAGAACAACCCCAGGTACCAGTATAAACTGGGGACTGACCTGTTGGAGAGTAGCGTAGGAGAGAGGGATCTGGGGGTCCTGGTGGACAGCAGAATGACTATGAGCCAGCAATGTGCTCTTGTAGCCAAGAGGACCAACAGTATCCTGGGGTGGATCAGAAAGGGGGTGGTTAGCAGATCAAGAGAGGTTCTTCTCCCCCTCTGCTCTGCCGTGGTGAGACCACATCTGGAGTATTGTGTCCAGTTCTGGGCTCCTCTGATCAAGAGGGATGTGGAGCTGCTGGAGAGGGTCCAGCGTAGGGCAACAAAGATGATGAAGGAGGTGGAGCACCTTCCTTACAAGGAGAGGCTGAGGGAGTTGGGTCTCTTTAGCTTGGAGAAGAGAAGACTGAGGGGTGACCTCATTAATGTCTACAAATATTTGAGGGGTGGGTGTCAGGAGGATGGAACTGGGCTATTCTCAGTGTCATGTAGTGATAGCACGAGGGGCAATGCTTGTAAGCTTGAACATAGAAGGTTCCACATCAACCTGAGAAGGAACTTCTGCACAGTGAGGGTGACAGAGCAATGGAACAGACTGCCTAGGGAGGTTGTGGAGTCTCCTTCACTGGAGATGTTCAAGGCCCACCTGGATGTGTTCCTGTGTGACCTGGTCTAGGTGATGCTGTTGTTGCAGGGGGATTGGACTAGGTCCTTTCGAGGTCCCTTCCAGTCCGTAATGATTCTATGATTCTCCACCTTCATCTGTTCATGTGTATTTACCTTATGAATTCTTCAGCAATGGCTGAAGGCAGTAGATGCTGCCAACAGTTTAAAGAGGTCTGAATTAACCTCACTGAACTTCAAGGACCTAAAGACAGGAACTTCTGTATTGTGTGGTTTTGTGCAATGATACTCAGGTTAGGTTTTCCTTACTTACAACTTACTATTAAGACAATATTTGTGACTCTTCTAGTCTCTCGTGACTCTCCATTTAAGAGTGTGTGTTCTACATCTTGCACGTTTCTAGCCTTTTTTTGTTTTGCAGAAACACTGTGATTAGAAAAAGTCCATTTTGTATTTTCAGGTACAAGGCACCTGAAGTAATTTTTTCAAACTGGACAAAACTTCAGTTCTTGCTAATCACACAATTACAGCCACATCTCTGGATGTGAGGAAGAAGTTCTTTACCATGAGAGTGGTGAGAGCCTGGAATGGGTTGCCCAGGGAGTTGTTTAAGGCCAGGCTGGATGGGGCTCTGGCCAGCCTGATCTAGGGTTGGGTGTCCCTGCCCATGGTGGGGGGGTTGGAACTGGATGATCAGGTGGTCCCTTCCAACCCTGAGTGATTCTGATTCTATAACTTCTCCAGTGAAGAGATCCTGCTGTGGCAGGGGGATTGGACTGGAGGATCTTTCGGCGTCCCTTCCAATCCCTAATGATTCTATGATCCGTTCCCACCCAGTTCTTAGTACTTCAGGACAGCCTGAAAGAAACCTGCACATGACTCCAGATTGATTGAACTAATGGCAATACTTGCGGTTTTCCTTTAACGAACTACAAAGGGTATTGAATCCAGCTGACTCGGATTAAATTTGTCTTTTTCTGACCATGCTCTTTGCTATTGGTGTTGCAGACACTACATGACTGACTGCATGACTTAAGATTATGGAACTAGACAGTCCTCTTAATTTCTGCTCAGAGGTAACTGCACGCTCTCCCTTAAGATGTCTTATACTTACCTTGTAATCTTCAGAGTGAAGAGGAAGAATTGGTAACATCCTCAGCTTTCTAAATGCTAGAAAAAGGCTAATTCATGGTTCCAAGCTCTGTGCCCCACGTGTGTGATTCAACAGGTCACTAACCAAGATATCACCTCCTCAGAACACTTTCACAGATGTATATACTTGGAACAACACTGGAAAATAAAGGCATCAGAAGCATTCAAGGTTGGCCTGTTCGACTTGCACTGTATGAAACTGGCAGCGTGGCCAGCTCTGAAATAGTGTTAATTTGCATATAATTTCTGTTCAGAAAATCTGAATTTATAAACTGTAGCACACTGCCTCCAATTCTCTTTTTGTTTAGATCAAGCACAAAACTTTGCAGAGAAGAAATAAATGGAGACACGTATGTAAAATAGGCAACAGCATTAGAATCGGCCTCTTTTTACCTCTCTGTAAGGTTCACTGAGGGCTTTAATAGCACCTCAGCTATGAAGACACATATCCTTGGTTCAGAGCTGGCAGCAGTTTCATACAGTGCTGCTCCTGGAAATGACAGACTGTCACTACACTCTGGTAATTCTGAGCTGCAACCTGGCCCAAGGAAAATATTTCTCAAGAGAGATGAATTTTAAGACCAGTATTTCTTTTGTAATAAACCTGAGCACTTTTATTAATTCCTGTGACAAACTACACAGCTTTCTGGCTGTTACCTCCAGAAACCTGCTATTTCCACAGCATACGGACAACGACAAAACCCTCAAATAGCATTGGGGTTGTTTTTGCATCAGAGTGCTGGTGACTGGTGGAATTTGGCACTTTCATGACACTTACAGGTCTCAGGGCAACGTGGACTTTCTGCCAGGGCGTTTTGATGTATTTCTTTCATTCTGTTCAGCCAGTGCTGTGGTTAACACTCGTAAGCGTTCCAGCCCCGCAAACTGCTTGGCTTTAAAACATGACTATTAACAATACCTGTAAATAGAGCAAAAATTTCAAACTGTGACTGCGTCTGAAGTCTTGTGGTAGTATTAGAATACTTCAGAGAATGGTTGAAGCCCATCTAAACAAACTGTTTTTAAAGGAAACCCAGGATTTTCCTATGGTCAAATTCAATCTCTTCAAGAGAGCACAAAAAACATGCTCTGGATGCAATCTAAATTTTTGCTGTATCTTCTTTCTTCCTTACTTAAAAGTACTTCTACATAAATACAGAAACCTTTTCCTGTAGGGTTTTTTCCTCTCAGTTTGCCCTGAAGATGACTTCCATGGGGAAGCGATGTATGTTTATGACAGATAGACAGTAAAACAACATTTTATCAGTGAAGCTAGGGTATTATCTGAAATATCATTAATCTGAAACATCACACTGAGATTCAGTGTAGCTAATAAGATAAAATCCTCAGGCAATGGGCTACACTCCCTAGCTGTAGGAATTATTTCCACTTTCTCCTTATCCAGGCCCCTGTAGATGTAAAAAGTTTCCAGGACACACTGTCACAAACATATCATTAAGGAAAAAACAAACTTTCAGATTACTTGATTACAGTTAAAAGCGGCGAGTGCATGAGGACTTCTACACAGAGTGCTCTTCAGGAGCAGCCGCCAATGTTCTGAGCTTTGCTGAGCTCGGTTTGGAGCTGCACATCAGAGAACAATCAGCAGCCTGACTTTCAGGCACAGGCGTTAGCAGAGTTTGGAGGCTGCATTTGTGAGGTGTTTGAAAATGTCTAAATAGCTTCTAAATGAGCAAGTGAAGCCAAACACATCTATTGTTTGGATAATCTTCGCCACTTCTCTTCATTTACCTGCCTGCCAAAGTGACTGTGAATAAGGCTCATTTCCATTTCCTTCATTAGCTTTACAGCCTTGCCTACTGCACCGTGGTTTTGTCTATAAACTGCAATTTAAACTGCGTTTTATTGCACAACTTGCGCCTTTCATTTCATTCAGTTTGCCTAATGCCTAGAGCAACTGGTCCATGACTCAGGCTTCCAATTAGAGCTGTGAAATGAAAAACACTTGTGGACATTGCTGTAATAGCAGTAGTATATAAGGAACATCATTTGAGAAGCTCTAGTAGATGGGGATAACATATCTAGCGATGTTCATGAGTTTTACAGCAGCAACTCTGTACTGCAAATGCTTTCTCATGTGTAACTTGGTTTTACAGCCCTCAAACAGTGCCAGCTGGAAGCCAGAGACAAGCTACTGAACCAGTTAACAAAGGTCCCCAGTAAGCAGGCAGAGTCTTCACTCTGTCTGTACCCCTGCAATGACTGCAGCTTGATTGAGAATCCCTGGGGACTGTGAAGAGTTTTACAAGCAGAATTAATCTACAACTTCTCATCAACTGTGTCAGTATATGCAGAGTGGTTCACCAGGAAGTCAACTCACTTCTTGCTGCCATTATCTGAGTTACGAAGGTACTGTTTTCCTCCTCCCTGGCACAGGGTTTTAGGACTAATAATCCCTCTCTTCTTAATCCACGTATTTCCATTTTGCACTGTAGAGACAAATATCAAAGGATACCCATTCAAACAGACAGAAACAACTCAAGAACTGGCTTGCAAACACTTTTGGAATGTGCTTTGTTGTCACATTCAGGAAGTCCTCATAGGGACAATATGACTTCCTTCTCCAAGAAGAAATTAGAACCCCTGACAGTGGTGTAACAGCCCATTGTAGAAGGTGACAACAAGCTGAAAATCTGCTCTCACACAAACACTAGTGACTCTATGTAAGGCAGCAAAGGAGGGGGCAAAGAGAAACAAGACAGAACAGAATAACAGGACCAGTGTATCAATGACTTCAACTCTCTCATAGTCAAGAAAAATAAAGTCTCCTGTTGCAGCACCAACACTCTGGTAACCACACAGCAGCTCTACTGCGGTTCATGGAGACATGCTGAAAGAGCAACCTTTTCCTTCTATTTCACAGTATCACAATATCACCAAGGTTGGAAGAGACCTCATAGATCATCAAGTCCAACCCGTTACCACAGAGCTCAAGGCTGGACCATGGCACCAAGCGCCACGTCCAATCCTGCCTGGAACAGCTCCAGGGACGGCGATTTCACCCCATATCAAGCACACAGTGACACAGTGCAACCATGCAGGCTAAGAACTGGACGAAATCTCCTCTCTGAGCAATGAGCATAATCCAGCGATCTGCTATCAAGAATCATCAGGAAGCGTGAAACACAGCTTCTTTCTAAGTTTGCTTCTCCCATCCACAATTATTAATGTCAGGCACCCAGGTATACTTATGCTTTCGAACTCAAGAAGTTAACATGGATTTTACCAAGATCTACAAACACTTGAACCCCACTCAGGAGATTCAGCATTCCAATACTCCCACAGGATTACTGTCAGAGGGAAAGTACTCAGCTTCTTAGGGTAGAGTGACATCTTGTGGTTTCTTCTTTTGTCCATCAAAACTGGGCCACAAAGGCTTTGAATTTTTGTCTGTTTGTGGTACATACCAAAATGTTATTTATTTGAGGGAAATCAAGTACTCAGTTCACAGAAACTGATACAAGAGTTTGCCACCATAAGAGCTTGTGGAAACAGAGTGAAAATTAGTGCCTGAACAGCAACAGAAACATCGTAACTCATAAAACATGACAAAGTTTTGTTTGACTGCAGCACTGCAACCTATTTGGTGCTCAACATCATGTACAAGTAGGACCTTACTAGTTAACTAAGTCAGCCTCCAGTCGGAGCACCACTGCTGAAAGCATTTCTAGGGAAATACAGCTCTGAAAGCATTTCCAACAGGAATGCATGTAAGAAGAAAAGAGAAGACCACAGCATTAGGCAACTGCATCTTGTACTTGAACTTCATGTGCATCACATAAGGATCCTAGTAGACAGCCACATCATGGGTCATGTACACAGCAAAATTAGATTAGTTTCAGTCATTTATTTTCTGATGTAGTCTCCAACATAAAATACAATTCTTTTCAGACTAAAACGTACCTAAACCCACATATGAGCCATTCCTGACAAATTCCCCTTAAAAAAAATAAAAAGATAAAATTATTTGGCTATTATTATCTTGAAAGAGCAATAACATTTTTGAAAGGAATATTATACAAACTCTAAATTAGAAACCACAATGGAATAGTCAGACACCTCAAATTGGTAACAATACCTAAGATATTGGCACTACTGAAAATCAGTATCGAGAGCTGGTCTCCTTGTTGTAACTTCTTTGCGTTATTACGTCATATATCTTTTCATGTTATTGAAAACCAGATAATCCTCTGTTTTCAAGAAAGACAAAATGGCTATTTTGCATCTGTAAGGATTAGGAGATAATCAGGAGAAATGAATACCGTTTGCATTTCTGTTTCTGCAGCTTTTCCTAAGTGCCCACTTAGGCAGTTCTCAATCGGATTGGGAATTCTGCACCATTCCTTACACCTACACTCAGTCTAACTGTGCACTTGCCTGATAGACTCTAAAAGAGCATCTGGGAGTTATCCTTCCATAAATCCATAGCTTTAGCTCACATCTGTCTTCATCCTTCCCTCGGTAAGAAGCACCTATGCTGCAAGGAACTAATGCAAAGAAAACAGAGAAGTGGTCAGGAAGACCTTCAGGATGACTGAACATAAATTGTCACCTGCTTTCTAATGTTTTTGTAAATCAAACACTTCAAAAATCAACCGGAAAAAAAAAGGTAGTAGTTTAAAAATCTGACTTCCCTGAGGTAAAACCTACACAAGATCCTTTGCATACGGATGACTTTTACAACCATTAGGTGATGTTTAAAGTATCATTTAAAAAAGAAGATCCAGCTTCTCTGTAACCCCTTGTCAAAGGGTCTGATTCTACCTGCAGTGACGCTAGTTCTATATTTTGGTAAAATCTGCCCTTGATCCCTTGCAGCACTCGCTTTATTTTTTTCCTCCAGAACACAAAATTTTTAGCTGTACTGAACTACAATGACAGTTGCTGTATAAATGTGAATACAAAAGCTGTCACACCAAGTCCAGACTGTAATACACCAAAGGTAATAAGCAACAGCAACAGACTATGGAGCTCCAGTTTTCTACTGTGCAACAGAACTAAACAATTGAAGGAGGCAAGGTTAGAGATGTGTACAAACGCCCTTTTTCCAGGGAGCATAACCAGCCTCCAAAGCTGTTGGAAATCCATCATTCTGCAGTTTGTCCTGCACAATGTGCACCAGCAGTATTAAAAGCAAGAGACCCACATGTCAAATTCTGGAAGTTCTCCATGTATTACTAACTTTAAAGCGGAATAGAGACTGCTCACAAAGTGAACACTTGCCAGAGATGCTTGAAGTTCAGCCCGTATGTGTTTGTTCTCATGGAATTCAAAAGACAAAACTCCCACACTGAGAAGAAACCCACTTATTATCCAAGTTTGTATTTATGATCTGTTTCAAAGGACTCCCTCCCCCCTGTCTCCTGTTCTGTCTTACCTTTTTAATAACTTCTGTTCCTTTCATATTTTGCACAATGAGGGAGAAAATAATTACATGCCTCTCTGGTGACAACCAGCACTTCTCCTCCTCTTGCAAATGGAAACAGCAACTAATTCCCTTGCCAATATTCACTTGTGGTATGTGTCATTCACCTCTGTCAGTTCATTCACAATAAAAAAGGGAATAAAAAGGATTTTGTTCTTTTAGACATTTATTTATGAATAGAACATTTTTGGACACTTAAAAAAGTCTCTTTTTCCTACTTTAAGATAATTTTAGATTACTGAAGTGAGACACTGCAAAGCTTAAAGTAGAACAATTATTATGGGGGGGAGAAAAATATGTCCACACAAATGACACCACTACTGAAATATTTTACTTCAAGGCAACCACACAACTTTTCTACACTGACTAGTCTCAAATATTCATGCGAGCAAATTTTATTTGCATCAACAATTACGGAAGGTGAATCGCAGAGTCACATGCAGGAGGATTCATGACAGCGACATTTCAGAATCACACACGGGAGAGTTCACACAAAGTCTACCATGGTTATCGTACAGAATAAAATCCACTAGGCTTAATTTGTTCCATTAGCTCTGATGAGACAACGTAGCGCAGTCTGTTTACTGCTGTTACAGGAACGGGAAGAGATGACATTTTCCAGCTGTAGTTCTTCCACTCTATAAATTACCATCAAGGTTTGCCATTTGCATTATTCAGAGCTGCACACACTGCGCTCCTGTCTCATTGATCAATTCACTCTTTGGACTGTAAAAAAATTACGAATAATGGATTTGCAGTTTTGCTGTACAATTCACTAGAACAAGAAACTGTTGTTGACATGTACACAATTTTATTTTAAGGACACAGCAATCACAATGACAAACAGAACCATTACTTCAATACTGTAAGCCTTCCTCTGGAAACTTGACTTACAATTAGATCTGAAAGCATTTTAAACAGTATCTTGGGGGAAAACACAGCAAACCTTAAATATATTAACTTCAAACTTGATGTGCTTATCTCCTCTTTTTGGTAGCTGGTGGCAGTTAAAGCTCTTCAAAGTCATGGCCACTTGTATTCATTGCTTCCGGGTGCATTACCCTTCCCATGAACAACACAGTACCTGTGGAAAAAGTGGGGACCAAGGAAAGGAAGATGTCAGAAATTAAACATTGAAGAAGCTCCAAATCAATCAGCTGATGATTATTAATACACACTTCGAGTTCATAGATTTAGTCCACATTAAGCATGCAACCCATAGCAAGGAATTCTCTATACCAATACTGCTCCCCTACACTGTTTAATCACCATTTACATCTCCATTTTATACAGTGCTTAAACACAGTTATTCATGATGAACATTGAAAGTATTCTTGAGAAAGATAACCAGAAGATTTTGAAAGGTTTCTAACCTTAAATTTCTAGCTTAGGAATGAGCTTTTAGGTTTTAACTACAATTGCTATATGGAACAAGATGACCTGTGCAAAATTAATGCCACAAAGCCTACCCTCTTTTGATTTAAACTTTTATTTTCAGAGACATTTTTGTAAATCAAGTAGGGAAAATGGCAGATACCCTCCTCCAGATACCTTTTTGCCTAATTATACATCTCCAACAGCAAGGATACTAAACTTAGTTCTTGTCAAAGCCCCTACTAAGAGTTGGTATCATGTCTTCCATGAGTGACCCTGTGGAGCTGGGTTGGAGTTACTACAATCAAAATGGTTTAATAAAATATCAATACCTACAATAGGCATCTCAAACACAAACCAACCCATCAAACAGAACCTAGCAAGTGTTTGCTTCTGGAACACATAGGATATCACAACGACCAGACCAACATGATAGTCTGCAGGTGCACAGTAATGTTTAGTCACACAGTGACATCCATATCGTTAAGACAAATTACAAATATGAAACTAAATAACTACTTAATTACTGGCCATTTTGCTAGCGAGTGCTGTTCCTATCCCTTGCCTGCTACAGAGCACTTCAAGAAGAGTATAATTATTCATAGCTGTAATAACTGTCCATTATGCAAATGGATACATAGCTCTCTGGTCTTAATACACCAAGTTCTTACAGAATCCAATGAGTATGGATATTTGGGACAGTAACACTGTGCTCTAAAGAAAAATGCCAAATTTTTCTTCCTTGGCATTTTTATTAACGTAACTGTGAATATTTTTCAGGGCATTAGAATGGTGTGTCTTACTTGTAAAAACATTAAAGGGACATAGAAAAGGTAAGTCTTTCAATATTAGGTATTTTAAGTCAAATTAAGGAAAAGCCATAATACAAGGCCTCTTCATTGACCCAAACACTCAGTTTTCTTTTGTATACTTGACATATTGTGAAAAATGTACAAGAGATTGCAACATTCTCACCTGTTCTTCTGTTCCTGACCAAAAAGAAAAAGGGATGGTCAACTATAACCTGGGGATACAGCACTGCCATTCTGCTAATGGCAATCATTCCTAAAGTAAAAAAGAACACAGGTAAATTGGTTAAATATCACTGGGCATCCTCCTGTTCCTGCTCATGAACAGACATGAAGCTCTACTCTTTCAGAGACCAGGGAACAGCATGAAGACTCTGACATGAGAGCAACCTATAGAATAACTATTTTTTCTTGAATCACAGAATTACAGAATGTTACCGGTTGGAAGGGACCCTGAAAGATCATCTAAGTCCAACCCCCCACTGCTAGAGCAGAGTAAGCCTACAGCAGCTGGTGTACCCAGACTGTCTCCCATCCAAGTACAAACAAGGCCTGACCCTGCTTAGCTAATACAACGTTCCATCTCCACGTCTCTTCACTCACTCCTCTAAGAGAGATCAGCAACGAAGACAGGCACAATGTCCCAGGTTGAAAGAGCAGCTTATAAATGTTAAGATCCAGAACCTTAAGAGGAGTTATGACTCCAGATCCCTTGTAGAAAGAAAACATTACCTTGGACAGCCTGCTGACCTTTTTCAACAGCTCCAAGCCTACAGCTGATAGTAAAAAACTATGGAATGTGTAATAACAAAATGGGCTGATCTTGCAGCTTTTAACTTGAGTGTGTAAATGATGCAAAGGCTTAAGCTAAAATAAACTGGGAATCAGGCGGAATTTGGCACTCTTATTTGGAAATGCATGGAATTCTCCAGGATATTATTTCTCTGATTTCCCAGTGTATAGTTTACTTTTACCTTTTCCTGCACTGTTAATAAAGACACATGCATTGACAGTAATTCTAACACCCCTCATTTCCAGAATTCTCTTCTGAAAAAGCAGCATACTTGCCATGCTGTGTCGTCACACTACGTAGCCCTACAAGCTCTTTAGCTTTCCTGGCTGTACAGCAAGACAGTTTTAAAAAAAATAATTAACATAGAATAACCAGACATCTGACTTAGTTCTGCTTTTTGGTCAGGTACCTGAGGCAGCTGCGGCTTCTGATCCTTCCTCATTAACTTCTAGAAGTGCCTTGTGAAATGCCTTTCCAAGGTAAAGTTCCTTGTTATCTGCAGAAGAAATGGAAACATATTTCAAGTGTCGACAGTAAGACTGAAGTACTTGGAAAAAAGTCACCGAACACAAAGATTGCCACAAACCCCAACACTATTATCTACCTTCTGCACCAAGCAAGGAAGGAGAAGAGCTTTGTCCACAGCAGCTGCATATAGCTTCTGCCAATACCTTTAGTGGCACTAAGGTATTGTCCACAGAAGCTGCATATAGCTTCTGCCAATACCTTTAGTGGCACTATTTGCCTCACTTAAAAGTGTCATTTTTTTCCTACACCATGAATATCAAAATAGCTCTGCGCTGCCTAGAGCACCAGTGTATGACACAGAGTGTAAGACAATCCTTGAATACAAGATTTTAAATGCAACCATTGGGAAAAAGGGTTATGCCACTACACGGCAAATAAAGATTTTATTTCTGCATTAGGTCCAATACAGACTGCATCCAGGAAAATCGGGTGTTTTCTTCTTGTCTCTATACTTAAAAGAAGCAGAAGATAAATACTTCTTGCAGAAACCACCATGGAACTGGGTTTTCTTTTCAGTCTTGTTTCTTTTCCATCCTTCTTTGTCAGGATTTTCATTTTGGTTCAAGTCTACTCCAGCTTAAGTCAGTGAATATTTCATTACTCTTTTTCAGTGGCTACACAGTCTGTTGAAAGACTCTGCACTTAGCAGGAAGCAAGACATGTAACACCATTTAACCTGTTTGACTTAAGTCTGATCAGCAAGACATAACAAGGAGTTGATATATATTTGTTGTACCTGCATAAAATCCACAGTAATGACAAAGCACAACTGGCAGTTAAAGAGGAAATAAAAGCTTTCTCAACAGGGAGATGCACAACCATGAAAACCTAATCTAACCACCCCATTGAGACAGCTAAACCATTCTGCACTTCTGCTCCTTCACAAAACATTCGACATCACATCTCTAGCTGACTAATCAGAGAAAGTTTGGGACTATTCATCATTTAGTTTGGCCACTAGTTCTAATACTAATGCAAGCCAAAACCACAAGAGACAGCAGTTTGAAGTGTCTGTCTTCAGCTGATGTCATTACTGCTACCATTATACCAAGCACCAAAGCAAAGTGCCTAGTTCAGCTGCTCCACTTACACCTCATCAACAAAAGCCCTCAGCCATTCCCTTTGGGTCTGTGAGCATTAGAACACACTAGATTGTTAAGTATTGTACTCGTTCTAGGCATGAGTTCCAAGCCTGTAGCAAAACCATCTTGAAAGCCAGGATAAAGTTTTCACCCCGCTACTTTAAAACACAATACACAAAGCATCTTCTCACCTTGAACATTAAACACTATTCTCACATTTCTGTCTCCTTAACAGAAAGGTCACCCGAAAACACAATGTGGTTACATTCCAACAACTAACATCACCTTTAAGCCTTGTTACCTGCAAAAAAATAAACCACAAGCTAACTAAACACTACAATCAAGCATTAAACAGTCATCCTCACAAGCTTCCATTCCATTACAGTAGAAGCATAATGGACCTTTTAAAACTGAGGTTTTCAAAATAATGTTTTAGAAGGAACACTGGCTGTGCAAAAGCATTACATGGATGATAATGGATGGATACCAAAGACAAAAAGAATGACAGACCCAAGCACATTTGCAATTCCTGCTGGACATCTCTCACTTTACATGTGTGCTGCCCTTGTAAACATGTCTGTTAACAGGATTCTTTATTGTTCAGTTCTGCAATTTCCATTTAGAAGTTCTACTGAACATTTGAGCAACAGAACACATAGCAAAAGAAAATAACTTGGCAGCCTTTATGGATAAGTGCTGGTTTGCAGTTGCTAGTACTAAACCTGAATAAACTTTTACATTTAATGATAAAGAAACACTCACTTAGCCTAGTCACACATTTTGATCCCAAGTTTTTAACTTTATTATTGCACTGCTTCTGTCATCTGCAGTATTCACAACAACAGCCTGTATTTTCATCCTGAGGGCTTAATTTTGCAGCATGGTGCTGCTTACGGTATTCTAGGGTGTATTTCTGGTTAGAGCAATCAGTGCCTCAGAAGACTGGTCTCCATCTGATGGGCTTATGGACTCTAACAATAGGCTTACTCTTAAATATATCCAGTATCTGAGTATTACAGAAAAGTATTAATACAGTAATAATACAGAAAGTATTATTTTGTGAATTTGACACACAAGAAATGCCACTGCAGATGAGACGAGTACATCCAATTGATCCTGCATACCATGCCACTTCTCGTATTGCTGTTGTTTCAGAACAAGATTGAAAGAGGCTTGCAGAAGCCAACCACAAGACAAAAAATATCCTCTCACCCTGTATATGCTTTATACCCTAATCCACAGAATACACAGAATGCCTTCATTCCATGAACAATACACAGTTTTCTCTAGACACTCCTTTTTGTATTGCCACTATCACATCCCTTTCACTCATCTCTCCCTGAGGTGAATGTATGGTTTTTTTCCCCACACAAAGATAATGCCAGTCTCCTCCGTCTCTTCTTTTGTGACTGCGAATCAATGCCTGCAATACTTCAATATCCTACACATCTTGTTGCTAGTACACACCTTTCCTCTGCAGCTTTCACTGTGGATAAAGTGAGGCTTAACCAAATGCCTACTATAATTTCTCTCTAGGAGCTTCTTCAAAACTGGATTTTCCTAAGAATGAACATGATTTTATGGTTAGCATTAGCACCTCAGGAAAAGTCCCATGGAGATCTGATATCAAAGCTTAAGCTTTTTGCAGGACCCCAGTCCAGACACCCATTCATGTGTGGGAGCAATTGGAAGCTGCCCTCTGATGTACATGACTCCAATAGCATCGCACTGCATTTGTCATTACACTCCATATGCTCGCAGTTGCTCTGCAAGTCTCCTTTTAAAAAAAACCATGCAGGGTTAGTGCCTTTTTTAGCTTAGGCTGTCCCAGAAAAAAATACACCTATCTCAGCCAAGACTCTGAAGAGCTATTTACTCAATTTGTGCTCTTCTTACTACTTTATTTTGTGAAAGTAAGTTGTTAAGATCATTTTACCTGCCCAGTGAAATGCAGGTCACATTGTGATTAACAGCAGTTGCCATTTAAGACACTATGCTGGAGGCCACCATGCCACCAGAAAAGTGTGATACAGCAGCCATCACAGAAGCCTTGTGGGATGACTCCCACAACTGGAGTGCTGCAACCAATGGCTACCAACTCTTCAGAAGGGATAGGCAAGGTAGAAGATTAGGTAGCGTAGGTCTCTATGTCAGGGAGGTGCATGAATGCCTACAAATTAATGAAACAGATGATAGGGTGGAGTCCATATAGATAAGAATCAGGAGGAAGGCCAATGAAGCAGATATCGTGGGGGGTTTGTTCTAGAGCACCCAACCAGGATGAAGAAGCAGACAATACACTCTATAAGCAGTCGGGGGAGGTTTTGCGATCATTGCTCCTTGCTCTGGCAGTAGGGTTGGACTAGATGATCTCTCAAGGTCCCTTTCAACCCCTGATGTTCTGTGATTATGATCGTCTGAGACACTGAAGTGCTGGAGTGTGAACAAAGATGGGCAACAAGGTGGTGCCAAGGAGTCTGGAGGACCAGCTGAGGGAGGTGAGGCTGCTTAGTCTGAAGAGGAAGAGGCTGAGGGAAGACCTTATAGCTTTCTACAAATACCTGAAAGGTGGTTGTAGAGAGGTGGGGGTTGGTCTCCTCTCACAAGTAACAAGTGATAGGACAAGAAGAAATGGTCTCAAGTTGCACCAGGTTGCACATTAAGAAAAACTTCATGGAAAGGGTCATCAGGCTGTGGAAGAAGCTGCTCGGGGAGGACACTGAATTGCCATCCCTGGACATGTTTACAAGTTGTGGAGATCTGTAGCTTCAGGATACGGTTTAGTGGGGTGGCCTTGGGACAGCTGGGTTGATGGTTGGACTTGATGATCTTAGAATTGTTTCGGTTGAAAAAGACATCTAAGATTCCATGACAGAAGAGGAAACTTTAGTACTAAAGCTAGTTCATTAAGTCTAAGTGGTGTCTAAATTCTCAAGTTTACATTCTGTGTAAAGCATAAAATTCCAAACACTAGAAGTTATTTCAAGATTATTTTGAACACTTGATAGAATCAGAGATGTGAGTAAAACCTGTCAAAGTCTTTTGCTGAAAATGAGCATCGGAATATATACAACTTGACAGCCAAATAGCAATGTCCTCCTACTCACTCACATTAACTGACATAGGACTTCATTTCTGCAAGAGGATAACATTTAAAACATGCAACTAGATTAATACTTTTTCTTTGATTGACCACAATCCAGACTTCTTGTAAGGTAAAGCTGACTTTTCCGGTGGCATGGTGGCCTCCAGCATAGTGTCTTAAATGGCAACTGCCATTTAAGTAATTTCCATTTTTCAAATGTAGTGCAAAAAAAGCAAAATATTGTAAATATTGAAAATTAACTATCACAGAATCATTAGGGATTGGAAGAGACCTCGAAAGATCATCTAGTCCAATCCCCCCACCACAGCAGGATCACCTAGATCAAGTCACACAGGAACTCATACAGGCAGGCCTTAAACGTCTCCAGAGAAGGAGACTCCACAACTCCCCTGGGCAGCCTGTTATAGTGCTCCATCACCCTTACTGTGAAGAAGCTCCTTCTCAGGTTGATGTGGAACCTTCTGTGTTCCAGATCACAACCACTGCCCCTTGTCCTATCACTAGACGACATTGAGAAGAGCCTGGCTCCATCCTCCCAACACCCACCCTTCATGTATTGACATTAATGAGGTCACCCCTCAGTCTCCACCAAGCTGAAGAGACCCAGCTCCCTCAGCCTCTCCTCATAAGGGAGGTGCTCCACTTCCTTCATCATCCTCGTTGCCCTTCACTGGACCCTCTCCAGCAGCTCCACATCCTTCTTGAACGGAGGGGCCCAGAACTGGAAACAATACTCCTGCAATTTGATTTCTATCTACTAAGCCTACAGAGATGATTTCACTGAACTCAACAATCTGTGCCTGGATCTGACTGCAGAATTAGGGCTGTTGTTGCAACTGTAAAAGGTTTTCTTGACAACAATCCAAAATGAAGAGCAACAGGAGAGGGGGAAGAGAGTATTTTTAAATGCAACACAATTTCTCAAAAAATATTCTTATGTTTCTTATGATTTACATCTTCCTAAATTTTGTTCAAATGTCTACGTTTATGGTTTGAAGAAGTGTCAAATTTTCTGGAGGGCTGCATATGTAAACTTCAACTTCATTGCTACCTGACATCTTATCCAAGTATTTGTCAATGCAAGCTTTCAATGTTTTCCTGGTCAATTTTTTCTTTCTCCTTATCCCCTGCATTTTAAGCTGTGAAAATTAGAAGTAGGAAATGACTTACATTTTCATCGCCATAGCTTCAATAGCAGGGTTTTCATTAAAGACTTAACTTCCAAAACATTTTCTTAATTTATGAATGACCCCTTCGCTACCTAGCAGCACATGCTCTTTTAAGTGGAAAACAAGACTGTTACAGTACAACTCCAATTCTCCCTATACGCTGCTCTACACTACTTATAAACAAGTTAACCTTCAAATGGCAGACGAGTTAGTTCAGTCATGCCATACGTGGTATTTTCATTTTGCACAGTACAACTGTCAAAAATAGCAAACTTTACACAAACCCTTCTGTATTAATCCACATGACAGAGCACGTTCCATTGTCTTTGTTAACCTCTTGACTACAGAATTACTGCACAGATATTTAATTTCATACACAAATCACCTATGTAAAAGCCAAGTGCTGCCTTTGTGATTCAAATTCCTGTATCTTTCATTTTCTCCTTAGTATTTTTCCTTAAATACTTCTCTATACATAGACCAGAATTTATCTGAGGCTTCTTTTGCTTTGGGGTGGCAGAGGAACTGAAGCTGTCTTTCTTCATAAAAAGTGGTATTTTCTTTAAAGAAGAGGGTTTTTTAATTTATTCAAATTCTCCCATTAATTAACACAGCTTTTCCCACATTTTCACTGCAAAAGCAAAAGAAGCACTACAATGGAAGAAGCTCTAAGACACACTATAAACAGTATTTCTGCTGCAAACTTTAACAAAGCACATACTTCTACTTTGACTGAGCCACAAGGATGTGGTCACTTCCAGAGACAATAAGGAAGCATCACTTCCCACCAGCTCAGGATTCACCTGGCTGATAAGGCCATGGAATCAACAGCAATCTCACACTTCCAGACAGAACAATTTTGTTTGCCAAAATCCAGGTCTAGACAGATGATGCTAAACAGACCATTTGCCTGGCTACCCCTGTAGTGCAAAAATGCAGTAACTTCAGCTACCTTTGTGCCACTTCAATACCTCTAAGTAGGTATTAGAAGCATAAATATCTCATTTCTACCTGAATTGCTAAATATATTGGATATTTCAACTTCTGAAAAGAAAGTGTTGACAACATATTGAAATAAGCAAGTAGCGTATGTGGCTAAATGGCTTTTATCTCAGAACTCTTCCCTGTGCTGCTTCTGTACAGCAGGTATCTGGGGAGATGACTAATTGTATAACAGCTTAATGCTCTTAATGCTGTGAACAAATAGCCTCTAGAGATGAAAGTTGACAACCCCCTTGTGTGAATCCCATTTACCATCTAGGCATCTGCCTCTTGCATAGCATTACACTTTCTCTAAAATTTCTGAGCCAATTCTGAAATACTGAAACTTTCCTAGGTCAAAAACTCCTCACCAAAACCCACACACCTTCATGGATGTGTCCTCTGGGCCAATTCCTCCAACACTGAGCACACACTTACGTGATGTGAAAAATCACAGAGGTTTCCAAAATTGCTATCAGGTTAATTGGTTTGTTTTTTTTTTCCATATAAGTACTTTGAAGATATTGTTGGTTACTTTTAGGTTATTTTGTCTCAAATACCTTGAAAGACAACAGAAGAGCCTCTTACCAGACATGGCAGTGAGGTCAGCACTACTGCTGAACAGCTCTGTAATTCCCAGAACTCTCCAAACATCTTTCAGATCAATTTCTTGTTCTACAGAGAACCTGGAGAACAGAATAGAAAAGTACAGAAAGCCCAGATGTGAGCAGCACTTACTGTTATTAGAAAGTTAACATTTCCGGGTAATGACAATTAAAACACTGAGATAAACAATCTGGAGATTTGGTTCTAGCATTATAGTGACATCTTCTACAAAAACACAAAGAAACTAACTCAATCTCACAAATGGCTTTTTTTTCCTCCCTAATACAGAAGCAATCAATAATCTGCTGCTGGTATATGCAGGCCCTGACCATAAATCCCACAGTACATAATTATGCAGTAATTTATGTGAATGCCTTTTTTCCCCCCACAAAAAGTTCACTACAAAACCTGAATTTAATGGCACACATACTAAAACAGAACATCAAATAAGGCAAAGGACAGCAGAAACTTCAGAGACAGCTGTTGGCAAAGCAGGAGTAGGACAGCAAGACAGACACTCCATTTTTATTTATGATAGGCAAAGACCAGCAGTCATGAACATGAATATAAAGCATTTCTGACTCAGCTTCTAATTACTCTGGGGGAAAAATTTTAATTAGGTTTTGATTGTGAGTAAAGAAGAGGGAAAACAAGCAGCTGTTAGCACAAATGCACATATGAGTATAACCTGGCAGGATTTCAGGGTTAGCTGGCAAAGCCATGTTTCAAGCTGTGTTACTACGCTGGAAGGACAAATTGAGATGTATCCCAAGGGTAAGTTTTTGGGCAAAAGCCAGTTCTGTTTACAAAGACATGTTTTTAAATCATTCTAAAAGTTATGCATGGTGTCAGTTAGACAAACAAAAGACTCAAATCCTTTACATATAGTGTCAAAACCAGACTGGACAAATGAGAAAACAAAGAAATGTCAGAAGAGTAATGGCACCTCCAACTAGAAAATACCGTAAGTCTACAGAAAAACACAAGAGACTAATTATAAATGTTTGTTATAGGTGAGTTATGGGATCTCTGTAGAGTGACTAAACAAATTATTAGTGATTTACAGTACACTGGCTGTGACTAGTTTGAACTATACAAGATATATAGTCCATAAAGTGGTGGTGCAGCTTCTCTCAAAGCCATTCAGTCAGAAACAGCTCTGCAATTACACTGCAGTCCTTAGTAGTGGGTCTTACCTGTGCTAAAACCAAATGAAATATGTGCTTCTGTGCAATTCCCTTCTCCTGGATTAAACTTCCTAAACTACATGGAAAAGTACATTCTTTTCAGAAGGAAACATTGCCCAGAACGCTGATCAGAGAAGTTTAGCTGTATGATACCTTGGCATGTACGAGCCTTGGCAGGTTAAGAAAGAAAAATCCGGACATCTAAAGACAACTGGATCAGAGTCAAGAGGATCTTCCTCCCTTACAACATTTACACAGCATGAGAAAAATCTAACACACAATCTACATTCATAGTGAACTTAGAAATGCTCTGGCAGGGGGAATTCCTGCTCTGGCAAGGGGAATGGACTACATGATCTTTCGAGGTCCCTTCCAATTCCTAATGTTCTGTGATTCTGTGATTAGAAGCCAACAATTTATGATGGAATCGATCTTAGTCATTACCCAGAGAAGAATTTTATGCAAGTTAAAATAAGATCTGGAGATGGTTCACGATCAACAAATCACTAGTGGGATCACAAGTGCTTGTGTACCCTGTCTAGACGATTTGGCTGGAAGGGAAATACAGGAAGTGATTCTTCTGGTTTTATTGTTTTGGCAGTTCTCAAAAGACTATGAAGAGACCTACAAAGATGTATGTACCAGAGGAAGCTTTTCACCATGTTCTGGCATATTCTGCATCAGTCAGCATGGTAGCACTTGTCAATGTAAAAATAGTTGGCATTGTCTTAATGAGACGTAGACACATGACAACTGGAAAACAGATAACACCCTTCAAGAAAATGGAAACATTTAGCCATTAGCTTTCTTCTAGATCAATTTAGTTATTAACTAGCAGCACCAAACTAGTAAGGACTAGGATAACGGAGAAGTAGCAAGAAAAGCCTGCATGAAAAGCAAAGTTTGAGGTCACAAGAAAAAAACTGAAAGGTGTATTTTTTTTCCAGCCTCAGAGAATCACTGTAAGGTGTCAATGGAAATCAGGTGGGTTTAAGCCTCTGGACCACTAGACACAAAACACACTTATCTGCTAAGTGATGAATTATGACCCAGAAAGAAAGCTTGACAAATGATGCTTTTGCATACTAATAAAGGAAGAGGTTTGGGAGATGATTTTGGAAAAAGAAAAAAGCACACAAACCCATAGCTGAATATGCATCTGAAAAAAGAAAATGCAAAAAAGTTGATTGGCTATACTGCTAGAGAACACCGACACGCAGGACTGCAGCAGTCACTTAACTTCTGGATGGAGGCCATAACCCTGCTCAAAGCTCTGGAAAGGCAAATATTGAACAGGTGAATGAATGAAGGTATCTGCAATATCTACAGAAGTGAGTTCCTGCTTTTTATGACAAATAAAGTACACCAAAAATATCACACCAGCTGTATAAATACCAAACTATCCCTTTACAAAAATAAAATTAATTACTTCCCTTCTCCCCTTTTAGCTCTGTCATATGGTAAAATCCCACTCTATAAACTGTTACTCAAAATAGTATCTCCTCTCCTTTCTCATGTGCTCTGAAGAGCTGAGATTTACATATAAGCTATTAACAATATTTCAAATATTTTAGCTGACATCAGAAGTAGTCTCTTTTGGAAAAAGAGTAATAGGGCATCTTTTTATTTGAAATTTAATTTCAGGCTATGCAATTTCACAAATTTTTGATCTGTGATCCTCCAGTCATACTTGGATTTCTTTACATTCCTTACAGACAGCGATGTAAGTATTCAAAACCAAAGCTGACAACCTAGAAGTTAGAAAAGACATTCAAACTCATTTCCCAAGCCAGATATTTGCTTTACCTCCACACTTTGCAAGTGCAGAGCTACGCGATACTAGCCCTGAGACACAGTTATTCGCAGTGTTTGTCGCATGTAATGAAACAGATGGTCAGATTTCCACCCCCTTCTACTCCCCCACCCCGCCCAGTCTTTTCTGTGCTTTTGATACTAAAAATACTATGAAAAACCAGTTTTAACACTTCTGTATCAGAAAGTCATGGGATGGTACCACAAAGGGAAGTCTGAGAAACAGCCACTGCAGGAAAGAAGCAGAATTTTCACCAGAGGCAGAACAGAAAGTCTAATCTACTGAAGAGACCAGGAGGAGAGCTTCTCTATTTAGGCAGTTCTAGAAGGTTGATCACCACCATCTGCAAAGTCTCTCTACTTCCTACACGTCTAATGCAACTCAAGTAACTGAACAAAAATAATTTTTGTGATTTCCACCATCTTTGGTCTCACCCACATGAAATGAAGAACAGAATAATGAGATATTTGGGAACTACAATTACCTTGAGAAGCTAACCAGCAGCTATCTGGTAAGTCTAGCTGGGAATGAGGAGGTTTTCATTAAATTTAAATCTTACACAACAGTTAGATCATTGACAGTCTCTTTAGTCATGCATCTAAACCTTTCGGTTTTGCACAGAGCATAAACTTCACCACATTATATCAGGTCATCTTCTATTTTTATGCATTTTCAGGACAGAATAGAAGATGACTTTGTCTTTCGAGATGCTGTGCAGCCTTTATGAAATGCTGAATTTTCCATGTAGGCACTCAGGATCCACAAAAATCAAGAAGGATTAGGTCACACTTTCTACTTATAAAATGGAAGCAAACAAGAGTCTAGCATGATTCATCCCAAAGGCTATAATTTCAAAAATTAGTAAGAGTTCTGAATGGGCAAAAGCAAGAAATACCAGGTTTTCAGATTGGTCTAACACATTAAATGCTGCAGTACAAAAAGCAAACAAAAGAAATTGCTTCGTTGCTTGAAATGAGTAATATTCTTGCTTGGAGGAGAGGCCGTCAGTATCTGAATCGCTGTTTTAACCTAGTGAGCAGCCTACAATACAAAGCTGCCAGCTGCTATCAGTTCCAGTATGTCAGTTAGAATATCAGTTGGGTTGTCCTCAGGTGCTAGAACTAGCCTGCATGGTTTAGCAGCCTGAAAACAGACATGCAGGGAAAAAACTCCCCACGAACCACAAAAACTGGCCCCTCACGCATCCAGGTTCCTTCTCTGGCAAGGCCCTCCCATCCAAGGCTAAATATGGGCTAGAGAAGGTGGCCAAGTATATGTTTCAGTGGGACAATTTTATGGGTCTTCCCTGACTGTATCTCAAGAACAATCAGCACTGGCCTATTCCTCAGACGCTCAAAACAGCATGTTAAAATCATGGGTTTGGAGCTTTTTTGGGTTTTTTGTGTTTATTTGAGACTAAATCTTCAGCTGAAAAAACACCTTATCTCAACAATGTCTAAGACTTTTAAAATATGTTTTAAATGTAGAAAAAACCCAAGAAAGTCTCTACAGAGAGCAGGCACACTGGAAGGATCCTCTTGAGGAGGTGTGCAGAATGTAGCACTGTTATTAGGTACCAGTTCCTCCTCTGTTCTTCAAATAATTTATGTTAGGGAGACAGCATCATAAATTAGATTCATGGTCTGTTTCACTCCTATGCAAAAAAGTGGATTAAAATGTTGATCACTTTAGTCTGGGTTAAGCTGGAAACACTGATTTGAAAATGAAAATGAGAGAGTATAATTTAACAATTCTGTACAAATCTCTCCTTTGCTATTAAGAGGAATAAGACACAATTTCATTTGCACACAGATAATGCCAACAGAAATTGGAAAGTTGTGATTAACTCTGCTTTGGCTAGTCATTCAGGTCCTATTACAAATGTATAAGTTTAAAAAATGTTCACTTTATAATTGGATAGCATCTTTCAGGATATAAAAATTTAATTTTATTCCACTGCTGCTTTCAATTTCTCAGAGGACAGAGCCTGCAGGCCACATTTCATAACATGCCTTTCTGAGTCAGTGCATAAAATATTTATGAAGTGTTTATTTAGAGCATTGATAAAATCCTGTAGATCACCTCTGAATCCTTAATGGAATTTCAACACCTTGGGAGCACGCAATTAGTCTTTGGAATTTTTGTAAGGAAACTGCAGAATTTTAGGCTCATGAGAATTATCTTTTATAATGTGGAAATCATGAAGGTAGTCAACACCTGCTTGTACCTGTTTTGCCTTTGTGTAGTCTTAATATCCAAGTGTTTACCAAGTTCTTTGATGTTCTTATCCAAGAGTGACAGGCATGAACACTAGCCTGAGGACAGAATAAATAAGGACATTTTAAGACCACACAAACCCTAGGCATCAAACTTCTGTCTGAGAACCTGCCTAGAGAATCCCAGTCTCTGCTTGTGGTAAAAGCAAATAAAACCTAAAACTACTACTATAAACGTAATTCAAGTTATAAACATGGTATGCTTTCAATGACATTAACTTTAGACATCTAAGATGCCTAAATTTGGAAGCTGGTTTGCACAGATTCTCTACTTAATCAATGGAGAGTGGCTTCTGTTGTGGTTCTCCTACTCTAGAAACTTCTTGGAGAGAAGATCTCCAGATTCAGCAATTGAAGCACAAGCTGTGAAATGCTCTAGTTACAAAAGGAAAGCTTAAGAGATGAAATAATCCACATATTTTACTTCTCAGTAACACCTCAGTAAGGACTCCAAGCCTGCAGGAGAAACTCTAGGAGAAATGACCCTCCTCTGCATCTTAATGGACTGTTAACACTAAAGCTCCTGAGACCTGAAGGGAAAACCAAACAAAAACCACAGGAGTAGCATACAGTAGATTCAATTTGTACAAAACCTGCAATGCAGCTTTTTGCTGTTTTCCCTGCTTTTTCAAAGAAAGCGGTACTTTAAAAGTGCTATTACTATGGGCAAAGAAAAACAGCCCCAAAACACTGCTGTTCTCTTGCCACTCGTGTCCAAATGTAACAGGTTTCAAGAGAAGTGGAATTCCATCTCGACCTGGAATCAGGGCACACTAGCCCATCTCAACCTAATTTATCCTGGCTAGACTCAATGCATTGCGCTCGGCTACAGTTACCTTCTGTAAAGTGGTCTTTGCTTTACAAAGGAAGCTGATAAACTGCAGGGATCCCTGCCCTTCTATTTAGATGTGAAATAAAATGCACGCAAATCTCCGCGGCATCTGAAAACAAATAACTATTTTAATGATGTAAAGGGTTCAGTACAGTTTATTTTTCCCGGCTGCCATGTACTCACTGCACAGTGCCACAGAAGTAGAGTAAGTAAAAGTGATCAAAGTCGTGCCACATTAGAACAGAAAACACTTCAATGAAATCATTATGAATCGCTTGAAGGACATAATGATCCAGCTATATATTATTAATGACATTTAGTAACAGGTTTGTTTACTACTCAGTTCATAGAATCATAGAATCATTACGGACTGGAAGGGACCTTTGTAAAGATCATCTAGTCCAATCCGCCTGCAACAGCAGGATCACCTAAACCAAGTCACACAGGAACCCGTCCAGTCGGGTCTTGAACATCTCCAGAGAAGGAGACTCCACAACCCCCCTGGGCAGCCTGTTCCAGTGCTCCATCACCCTCACCGTGAAAAAGTTCCTTCTCAGGTTGACGTGGAACCTCCTCTGTTCCAGCTTACAACCATTGCCCCTTGTCCTATCACTACATGACACCGAGAACAGCCCAGTGCCATCGTCCTGACACCCACCCCTCAAATATTTGTAGACATTAATGAGGTCACCCCTCAGTCTCCTGAGTCCTGAGTCTCTGCACTCAGTTGAGTGCAGAGTGAGCACAAAAAACATTTGAAGGGAGCTGAAACAGAATTCTGGGAGATAACTAAGAGGAATGTGGGCAAACATGCTACTGAGCACACAGAACTTATGCCTACAAATGAACCGACAGAGGTTTCATTTCTTCTGGTAGCAAAGTCTTGTTACTCTCTTGCTCCTCTAAGGGAAACACAAAACAAAACACACAGTAGCATTTATTACAGCTAAGAAAAGAGACAGAGGACACAAACTGACTGGAAGTACAAATGGTTGAGGGTTGAGTATTCAGACACACACCATTAGAACTTAAATTAACACCACACAAATCTGAGTAGGACCGGAATGAAAGCTTTTAGCTGTTGCTAATTCAGACTTGCATTATGTCTATGGCTCCTGTCTAAATAGCATATTAACCATAATGAATTCTGCAATTCAACTTTAAACAACTACTCAGGTAGTTCTTGAAGATGAACTTCTCTCTGGAACTCATAAGTGACAGGGATGCAAATGCAGTGCTCATCTGTTGCTCATCCATCACATTCTGCACTGCACAGCCCCTGGGCTTTCTTGTCAAAGCAACTTTCACACAGGTGCTACATAAGTGCAGACCTGACAGACACATTCAACTCCTACTTTGAGTGCAGTTGTTCCTCTTCTATTGAAACAGAATCATAGTCTCACCTTGGTAAATACACTTCCACTTTCTGCTTCTTTACAGAATTAGCCCACTCATTAATCAACGAGACTTTGACCAGTGGTTCCAGAGAGGCCAGTGGAACTTCCTGCCTGGAAAGAATGATCATCATACTAATCTCGTCTCCCTCATATGGTATTTCAAGAACTTGATAGATACCACCTGCTTCATTGGAGCCATCACTGAATTCTCCTATAAAAGAAAAAGACAACAAAAAAGTTATTAGAAGTATTTTCACTGGAGATGGGGGGAGAAAATCCAAAAAAACTAATACTAGACCTAAACATGACCCTCTCTTCAATGCTGTATGAAACTGCTATTGGTTTCTTCATCAAAGAATTTGAAGCTTACATCTACTCTGTTAACTAGCTCAAGGTTATACATCTCACAGCTTGTAAACAGTAACACTTCTAAGCCTATTCAACTGGTTAGGGAGAAGTCCAGAAGTGGTTAAAGCTTATAAAACTTTGAGGTTTTTTTATTCAGGAGTGTTAACCTTTTAGTGACAAGTGACTGAAGCACTGTCAGTGCCTGACAGTGTAGAACCCACCTAGGAGTTCAAGCTTCAGATTAAAAACAATCATTAGTTCTGCTGTTCCAAGAACCCAGATTTTACCTTTCTAAGGATATTAGAAGAGTAATGAGCAAATATCAACACAATGAGAAGCAGAACTAGCTCAAGAACTGTAAAGAGATTAAATGTAATGGATAAACATTTTAAAATCCACGCAGACATACCAAACATGTATCTAAAAAAGTAATCAAGAGGTAATTATAAATGTTACTATCTAGTTATAACAGACAAGCAAACACTATGAAAATTTGTCAAGATCAGAGTCACATCACTGGACAAACAGTTTTAAACAATTAAAATCTGAGGTGAAAGAACAGACAATACAAACGAGTATTGCTGCCATAAACCTATTAAAGGAATAGGCTACTTATCAGCTTTAAATTGTGAAAGGTCCAACTCACCATAATAAAACTCTCCCTGCTGGTACATCATTGGAATCTGCACTTCACTTTCATCATCTTTAGTAAAAGAAAATGTTCTTGTATTTTCAGGTCTGAACTGTGATTTCCAATTGCCTTTAAAGTAGACTGCGTTGATGAGAGCCAAATGAGTTAGAGCACCAAAGTCTCTTGAAGAAACAAAATCTTTGATCATATCTAAAAGGAAAACCAACTGTCAGTTTGCATGTCAAATTGAGCATTAAATCAAAACTTAAGACAGCTTGAAAAACGGAAGAAAAATCAAAAGCTGTGCTAACACTTAATTTCCAATTCAGACATGTCATTAAATCTCAAATTAAACTGCCAGTGTTTTGTAAACCTAAAGTGCATAAACGCTTCCATCAAGTACATGTTAGACTACTGTTTCTTGATCATTACCTAAAATACTCCACAACGAAACCAAGTGGAAAAGGAGTCACACAGGAAAAGACTACACTGGTGTGATAACACTGTTCAGGCCAGAACTCCCACAAACTTTGGCTCCAATCCAAAGCAGCACTTAATGCAGTGTCCAAGTGTACCCACTGAAACTTCACCTGGGCCAGTTGTGAAGGAAACATTCCGTTTCAGTAATGTCCTGTTGACTTCCAAGTAAGGATTAGTCATAAACCCCCCTCATAAATTCATGGAATTTGTTCCACTGTTGTCCTATTGACGTTAGTGACTGAACAGCAAAAGAGAAAAACCATCTAGCATCTGCTCTATTCATGGGAGGTATGTCAGCTGAGTACGAAAGCTGCTTTGCTCCTACTCCTAAATAAGGCATTTACATCAGAATACAGTGTTACCTGCTTTAGCTCATCTTACACGGCTTGCTTTTCAGCCAAATAATTCTGGGTTTGTTAAATTTGGTGCACTGACCAGATTTGTCACTATTCCTGAAAAATCACAGCCTACATCAGCTAGCTTACCCCTCACTTCTATTTTTTGCCTAACACTGCATTGCAAGGTGCTAAAAGAAACACAGTCCTCAGTCTGGTTATTACTTCTTAATTCATGGTTTAAAATACTAATTAATTCTGCTTTCTGGAGCATATGACACTGACTAACTGGTGTGAAGTTTGTGTATCATGGGGCAGCGTTTCTTCTGTGCTGCTGTTCAAAGTTCACTTTTATCTAGAATGTTCCTAAAAATGAGAAGTGACCGATTATGCCATACTAAACTCTGTGGTTGGAAAAATAAAGGAAAAACTAGGGAGTAACAATTCTCTCTATTCGATACATCACATTTCCTTACATTTTCAGCCTCTTGTTAATACGCTAACACAACGTTAAGAATTTTTCTGGCCAGAGAAACCTCTGACAGCTACTTCTTCTGCTTCAAGCCTCCCATCAAGCTTAACAGGCTGGAATTGGAAGCCTGCCCGTGTTGTACCCCTTTCCTAATGAGAAAATGAGCCTCCTCTGTAAGAGCTGGCACACAGAGAATGAAATCTAGTCGTCAGAGACTAGGCTGAAGGACAGTTACTATCACAACCTAATGCTAAGAAACCTATGACTGCATTTATTGGCTTTGCACAGCTCCTTCCAGGGCAATGGCTATGAGCTTGGTCAGCACACGAGGCAGATGTTAAGCAGCCAAACTTTCTGTTCTGAAAGAATTTTACCTTTCCTTCAGTCAGACACTGAGATTCACTGAAAATGCTGCAATCTGCTGCATCACTTATCTTCCCTCTATTTCTGTAGCTGGAGATAAATGGCAGAATTTATTATGAATATAATAGCTACCATTTTCCCTTGGAAAACCTAGTAATTTCCAAAATGGAATAAAACCATTATATGAGGTATTTTACCATTTTGGTGCTATCCATCTCCATAAAGTGTTCTGGATTTCAAAATGCTCAGGTGACAATGGTAATGTGTCAATTTCTTACAGGGCCTTCTGTGGTGACAGGTTGGACTTGATGATCTATGAGGTCTCTTCCAACCTTGATAATACTGTGATACTGTGATACTGTGTGATACTTCCCCATTGACAATAGTACAACTGATAATAAAGCCAGCCCCCTGTTGTACTCTCAAAATATCAATCTCTGCAGTGTGCCAGATGAACTAGAATGAGATTATGCTTTGATCCCCACGACAGCAGACTAACATCACTATCATGCATTAAAAAAATGTCACACCTTCCACAAGCAAAGAAAGATCTGATTATGGATATTTACAACTGTAATGTTATGCTAACTCTCCTGCTGCAAATTTGTTGTTAAACTCTGTTGACAGTCTTCCCAAAAAATCAACTGTTCTCTCAGCGTGCTCTATAGCCTCTTCATGTTGGAAAAAATGATAATACAAGTATTTCAAGATAGTAAGATGGGAACAAAATATTCAACAGATACTACTACATGATTAGTAAGGGCTAATATTTCCTTAGAGAAATAATTCCTGTACCAAAAACATAATGTCACAAAAAGCTCTTTTTATTGGAGATACTTTCCACTTGGATTCTAGTTAAAAGCCACAGCAACAATTCAACAACACTGTATGACTCTGGGAACACAAACACTGGGGGAGAGTATATAACAGAATCACATGGACTTACTATTTGTATGATTCTCCACCCACTTATTGATGTGGGTAGCTACAGCTGCACTTTGGCTGAAATCTATATTCTCTACTTCAGCTCTGAAATATTTCTTCACCAACTGCAGAAACTTGTCACTGATATGAAATCCATTCTGCACATAGAGAGAGTTTGCAATATTCAGAATGTAATGACTTTCTTCAGTAGTTGCCATATCAGAAAGGTCCTTCAAGATGGTAAACTCCTCACCTGAGGACAGAAAAACCGCTTCAGTGTTTCAGAAAAGTCTTTCCATGTTTCTTTCTGCTGGAAATTCATCAAAATGTTTTATGGAAAAAAAGGCCTTTTTTTTTAAATCAACTTCTTTCTAAACCCACACACCCCTTCAGATTTAGAAGAACCTACAAGGCAGAACATAATATTAGAAAGATAATTTTTCTACTATATATAATTAGCATAACCAATGGGACATTTGGATCTCATCACAAGGCTATCATAGAATCAGGGACTGGAAGGGACCTTGAAAGATCATCTAGTCCAATCTCCCTGACACAGCAGGATCACCTAGATCAAGTCACACAGGAACACATCCAGGCAGGTCTTAAACGTCTCCAGTGAAGGAGACTCCACAACCTCCCTGGGCAGCCTGCTCCAGTGCTCTGTCACCCTCACCGTGAAGAGGTTCCTTCTCATGTTTATGTGGAATCTCCTATGTCCCAGCTTACACCCATTGCCCCTAGTCCTATCCACAGCACCTTCTACACCGAAAGGCTAACTAAACCAGTTTTTCTTAGATGTCACACTTGTTGGACTTTCCACTGCAAACTATTAACAGATTTTTCTCTGCATCCCAAGAGCGAGTTTTTTAAGGAAAAATGAACTTCAGGTTTTGAAACTAAAGACTTCTCCACAGACTGCTCTCTGCCAAAATCAAGTCTAGATTTCCCAGGATCTCATGTGGGGTAGTACAGAACCATCTGCTCGCGTAATGAGGAATCCTGATTAGTAGGATTGGTTTGCTTTGAAATAGGAAGCTTGTACTGTTACATTGTGTAGCTAAAGCTGACTTTTCTAATTAGAAAAAACCTGAACAAAAGCAAACTTAAAAATTGAATGCAATGACCTAATCCTGGCAGAAATCATCGGAGTACTTGCAACGAGTACACCACTTGTACGCAGGAACAGTTAATGGCCTAGTGCAAATCAACTGTGTAACTTCTTAAATTACAGTGAAGGGATAATTTATCAATGTTTTAGAGACAAACTGTAGAACTAAAGATGTGCTGCAGCCTCCATAGAGAGGCATCAACTGTGTAGCAGTGCTGCTGAACACATCTCGAACACTGTATTCAGAAACTCTTCTCTAAGATCCTTCCAAAGACTTAAAAGCCTATTATAGTGTACGAATAAGAAATTCCATTCAGGATTCAAATCAATTAATTTGATATTAAAATTCATAAAAATAGCCTATTCAAAGTAATGTTTTGCTGTTCACTTGTTCCCTCCCCCATGTATTTAGGCTGTGCTCACCCTCTGCAGCCAAATATTTGACTTAGCACATTTCACACAACAAAGATGATAGTGTAGTAGCACCATTCTGTGCTCAAGAAAATGGTCCTTTTTCTCAGAAAGGTCAATTTGGAACACTTGGTGTATCATATGGAAACAGCCAAGATGTTTCCATTTCTTAAATTAGCTCACATGTCTGTATGTAACATTATGCAATGCAGACAGAACGTAAGTCATGAGAAATTAGAGGAAAGAATCTACAGGTTCTACCTACAAGAACCAATCAAGTTGTGCCAAAGTAATTTAATGGGAAATGTCTATGATTTTCATAGTTTCTTATAAGCAATATTGCTCAAACTACTGCTTTCCTTTTGAGGTTGCACTACAATCCCTAACAAAGATGTACCTAAAATTCTTACCGTTAGAGGGAAAGGCAGGCTTTATTTCACAGACTGAAACCAAGGTCAAGTTAACTGCAAATACTTAAAATTCAGGTGCCCGGGTCAGGGCTGTGTGCTAGCATCTCTCATCTTACGCAGAACCACTGAAACATGCTTCAGCACACTCAGGCCATCAAACAGGACAACAAGGAACCCAGTGATTAATAACCCATAGACATGACCTGGCCGCTCCCATCATTGTTCAGGCATTGCCATCTGTTTCTTTACAACAAAAAGCCCCACAGTAAAACGTGATTAAAAGGCCTTACCATTACTTAAACTGTCAAAACCCAAGGAATGTCGAATTTCTTTCAAAGTGGATCCATGGGCTCCCAGCTCTACCATTCCCATGGCTATTGCAATGCTTAGAGGAGAGAAAAGAATGTTCTCATCTTCTCTTGTAGCTCGCAGCTGATTGTAAACATTCACAGAAAGCTCAGCAATGGTTTCATCGGGAGAGTTTGTCTTGAAGGCTTTGCTTTGCAAAACAAGCAAAGACAGCAGTCCAAGGAAATACATGTCTTGAGATTAAGATCTGCAAGACAGATTTGAGAGAAGAAGTTATCCTTATTTAAGTAACAGAAGATACAATCTGAGAGAAGAAAAGAACAGTAAATTTTTAAACCTTAAGTCTGAGTGGGAAAAGCCTGTAGTCAGTTCTATGTACAATTTGGTTATCTGCAGACTTACACAGACTGTTCACATTGGACTTGTGATGCATTTCAAAATCAGAAAACAACCTAAGTTATTAAGTTACTGTATGTTTTTGAAATCTTTCAGTCATAGATTAAGAAAACAGCTTCTACAGAAAGAGAAAAGACTTAGCAGCATCTTTCTTTTTCATTTTGCTGCTGTTGTTATTGGGCAATGCTGGTCTGGAACTGGGATATGCTCCTGTACTTTTTCACCAAGCAGACCTACAAATACCAATTTCTTTCATTTGACCTTCCAGTAAGACACAACTTATTCATCTAAGTCACTCTTAAGCCCCAAACTGGTGAAACTGTTTCAAGCACTGTGACCACCTTGCTGACACCAATGACAAATGAAACTTACCATGAAGTTGCTGAGTTACAAGACACATGGCAAGCAGCCCAAGTCTTTGAAAGAAAAATAAATCATGCCAAGTGAAATCCCTCGTGTTAGAAAATAATAGTGAAAAGCTCAGTAGTCAGGGACAGCACTGACTCAGAGATCTTTAGAGGATAAGGCTTTATGCACAGCTGTGAAAAAGATCCAACAGAGGAAAGAAGAATGTAAACTTAATGGAAAAAAGGGTTAGTGCTCTTTTTTTTTTTAGACTAATCCAGTCTCTGAGGCTTGCTGAAATGCTTCAGCAAGCAACAGTTCTCACTCTGTTCCAGTTTAGCTTATCACAACACTACTAATATTAAAACACACACACTGCTCCTGGAGCTGGCATATCTATCCTTCCACTTTTTCCTTTAACCTTCATGCTACCCCAGCATCTGACCCATTGCTGCCAAGTGTCTTGGGTCAGAAATATCAAACCAACAGTCTGCATTTTGAATCCTTCACTTTGCCACTCATGCTATCTCTAACACATACCCAAGCAGTGTCTCCTGAAGCAGGAGGTTAAACAGCACAGGACTAAAAGCTGTAGTCCAGAAGTGTTTACACGTTGTTGTGGCAGGCTGCAGGGCTTGTCAGCGTGGGGCAAATTTGTGTGAATGTGCTATTCTATTGCTCGACTAAAGCCAATTTGCACACAGCCAGTCTCAGTGCCTCTGCCTTACTCAGCTCAGCTCTCCTGTGTCTGCAGCTACCACAGGTTTCTATAGATCTGACACAGAGACCCACAGAAGGCTTAATCCAACATGTATATTATGCATTTCATCTCCATAGGACCATGTAGCATAATCTAATTCACTTGCCCAACTCAATAATACATAATTTAAGCATTACTACCCACATTTTATAGCTGAGAAAATACAGAAAGCAACAGGGTAAACACACATGCCTTGGCAGCAACTGGGGCAGCCACTGCTTAAGATTGTTCCTATCCCTTGGCCCTGTATCAGGCTTTTGTTTATTTTTGCATGGAGAAAATGGAATAGATTTAATCTATTTAATAGATTTTCTCTGAAGTGCAGCAATCACATACACTTCAAAGGAGAAGGACGAGCTCTTAGTGGGACATAGTACCTAGACTCTTGCTTCTTCCCAGTCCCTTGTCTACTTTTCAAAGATATACACAGGAAATTACAGAACTGTTTGTTGGAAAAGACCAACAAAACCATTGAGTCCAACCATTAACCAACTACACCAAGCCCACCACTAAATCACAGAATCATGTCTCTAAGCTCCACATCGACATGACTTTTAAATACATTTAGGGATGGCGATTCAACCAATATGCCCCTTTTCTAAATTTCTCCCAGTGCTGGCATTGATTCATCTCTTTGTTATGTAACAACACTTAATTCAGCACATCACTGGAACAGACTGAGCCCAGGTATTAGTCTCTCATCCTTAAAGTTGTATAAGGCAGGAAAGGCTTATAAATGTATGTCACGCTGGAGGTCTACAGCAGTGTAAAAACTGGTATTCAAAAAATACAGATAAGCAGAAGCTTATCTTTCTTGTGTTAGGGATGAATGCAAAGTATCAGTGCAGCTTTTAAACTGGCACATGAATCTGAGGAATTTCATCTCTTAATCTAAGCAAGTTGTGTTGCACAACGTGGGTGCAACTATACAGGTAGCTAAGCTTTCCCCCTCCCCCATCTTGTATCAAGAACCATTTGAGGTTGCTCTGAGACCTGAGAAGGTTACAGCAGACATAAGACCATCTTCAAACTTAAAAAAGAAAATTTCCCTAACCTTTTTGCTGCAGAAGCAGCAATTCAACACTCTATCGCTGATCTTGTCATTCGTGCTATTGCCAGGCAGGCTAGAATACTAGTGGGGGAAGAAGGGATTCTTAATTAAGTGCTTAACATGTAGGTTAGAATGTTTGAATGCTAATAAAATATTTGGTACCAGACAATGCTGAAAAAGCAAAATTATACACAAATCAAAGTCATCTTTCTTCCTGGCTACTCAAGAAAAGCTCTTAATGTGAAATAATTGTTAGGTTTTTTTTAGCTGTTTAGTTGGATAGAAAATTAAGTACGTTGACAGGACAAATATAATTTATCCTAAAATACTCTTAAAAGAACAAGCACCAAGCTTAAACTTAGTTTTTAAACATGTGCTTAGACCCAAATGATGGCAATGAAGAGGTTAAGCTGCACAAAATTAAACTTCCCAGTATGAATGAATTAAAGCCAAATCATTACGACTTCCTCTATGTCCAGTCCACATTGTATTCAGTCCAGATAGGTTTCTGAATGGGGTTCACTGGAAAGTTCCCCACACTGGTTTGGAGAAAATGAAGAGAGCGAAGCAGGTGGGAGTGAGCACCCAGGTATGGACGGAGGGTGCAACGAGCGATTTGGCTGGCAGTGCTCTCATATTTATGAAAATACTGCTCTCATACAATGCAGGACATCAGAGACCTCCACAGTAAACTCTGCAGCTCAATCCTTTTGCACTTCTGGCACAAGTGTGCACTGCTCTGCTGACAACTGGGAATCCAGCTCTTAATTATCATTCCACTCATAACCATTACTGCTTCTCTGATTCTGCCTTACTTTAGGCAAATAATACTTTTGGGTTTATGCTTCCTTATGCCTCTTTATGTCTCTTCTTGATCCAACAAACAGCTGAGCACCAATTATAGTAAAGCTTGTTCTGAGCATCTTCCATCAGTAAGGGTAGAGGAGCACTCTGGTTTGTTTCCACAGCAGTACAGGGAGTATATTTAAATTTGACTGTACCCTATTCACAAATACTCTTTTAAGTGAAGAAAATGAAGCTGAACATTATGTAATATCTGTCCACAAAATTAAGCAAATCCCACAAGAAGCAAACATTTTCGTCAGTCTTCTCAGACTCTTCCTCAGTCATCAGTAGTACAGTCTGTCACTGCTGTTCTGCATCAACAACATCTAGTTAAATGATGCTGCATGAGCTGAAAAGGAGTCAAAGTCCACATTGAACAATGTCTAAAAATCCAGAACTATCAGTTTCAAGCATTATCGCACGCGTTTTGCGGTTATTCACTACTACAGGAATCCAAAAACATTGGTAAAACTACTAGATCCTAAGACCAAATGTATTCGTTTTCCATTTGAGATTGTCTGAGACTGGTCCTAAGTTCTGTTTTATTTTATCTTAATTGATGCATGAACAGCCTGAACTCCTAGCAGGCAGCCAAAGAATCAGTGTGAATATGTGTTGTTCTTGCAACAGCCTCTTCTTGAAAAAGAATCGTCTGTCACAAATCACAGCCTGTTACAGAGGCCTGCCCAGAGTACAAGTTTTGTTCTTGCTTGCAAATATTCTCAGGAAAAAAAATCAAGAGCAGCAGTAGATCACTAAGCAATGCATTATAGTTCAAAATCCTGACAAAACCCTGCACCTCCAGATGAGACATCACTGCACACTGCACCTGTGCAGGTGTAATTTGGTGACTTGTTCCACAACTTCAATGTAAACAGGTTTCCTTAACACACACAAACTTCACCTGAACATTAGTTCCACTCACTTAGACTTTCCTACACAATTCTTTTGGTGTTTCTGATCTGGGTAGAGATGTTAGATGAATCCTCAGAGAAAACAGACACTTTTGGACACTGCTCTGTACAGGGCTTAAGTTTCTTGGAGCCTTCTTGAGTCAAAACACTTCTGTTTCTGATTCCTGTTTTGTCCATTACAGATGTACTCCAGTTTTCATTATGCTTGAACAATAATGTTCATAGGCTAGAATAGAGGACTGATTAACTATAGCTCTTGCCTTTCCCCAAGCTGCAATGACTAAAAGGAAAGTAGAACAACATCACCCCCTCACACTCACCAACTCTGAACTATTCAGATCACTACATACGCTTTCAGAAAAATGCAAAAAGGGGCAAGCATCCCCTGCAAGCAAAGATATTTTCAGATACACCATATCAACAAACTCTGAGTTCGCAGACACGAAACATGGTGAATTTTGGCACAGCAAGTATTGGACTCTGTGCAGGAAGGTGCCAAAAACTCAATTAAGGGTTGAATTCCAGGACTTTGTGCATGTCAAGCAGGTTAAAAAAAAATATTGTAATTTTCTTGCTCTTTACACCTTTACAGATGGCAAGATTTATAAAGAAACTCATTTAGGTCTTTCAGAATCTACTGATTAAAAATGTGATGCATTGCCTCAGTTTCTCACAGATGAAGGTTACTGTCTTGTGACATGTGGCTAACGACAAGCTAACCACCACCAAAAGGGTGGGAAGGACCAACAAGATGAACCGCTGATTCCTTTTGATTACTGTGTATTAAGAAAAGCTTGAGGAGGAAAGCAAGTATGGTAACAGGACTGATTACATCTGCAGCCAGACAGAAGTCTGGCAGATCAATTTCATAAAAGGGAGGATGAATTCACTTTGGGAGCAAGTCCTGCTGGTCAGAGATGAAACAGTCTCTTCCTCCTCCCTCTCAAACGCAGAACTGTTTCGTGTTTGTGACAGACGAATTAAGAAACAACACAAATTGGTGAAATCCAGCCACCAGTGCTTTGTCTGTAAACGATCATTGCTGCGCAAAGGCGATTTCCTGTGGGCAGTCCACATCCACCAGTACACTACCAGAGAGGGAAGACTCTGTAACTAGTAATAAACATTGAGAAAGTCTACATTCAGAAAGAAACCAGTGAACACCAGTTGAACAGAGATACAGTAAGCAGTCAGCAAGATCATTAGCTGTTCACCAGGACCAGGCAGTGGTTGTCATGGCTACCTTACAGGAGGTCCACAGTGTTAAGTATGAGCTCCTGCACTGGTTTAGGTTTGCCTCAGGCATGCTGCCCTGCAACAACAAATCTCAAGATGCTTATAAATCCACTCAATTGGTTTGTGCTGCAGAGTAACATAAAAATCATTTTTCCAATCCTCTGTTTTCTCCAGGAATTCAGCCTTTCAGGTTTTTATTTACTGAAAGACTGGGCAAAAAATCACATCTCCAGGTGGCATTACTGGAGCAGAAGGATTCTCACACCTGGAACGTTGCAGTTTTACCTTTAGAAAATACCACAGAAGTAATGTGCCACATTCTCATATCAGTTGCTTACTTTGTTCATTGTCATTTTCCTCCCCAATCATTCAGTCACTCTCTGGCTCCAGCACAGGGAATGACAGGCAGTGTGTACTGTGAAACAAAGCTATAACCTGAGCTCACTTAACCTCAAAACCAATTTTTTACATTACAAGTGAAAACAGGTAGGTACACAGGAGTGCAAAGGCTAACTGCTGTAATCGAGTGGCTAAATGGGAAGTCTACATCCTACCAAACGCTTTAAGGGTCTATTTACCCAACGCACATGGGCATGCTTCACATGGAACTGGGATGCAGGGGAGCCTGCCTGAAGGTGGAGGACATAAATGCAACCACAGATTCTGAGATACACAATACATGAGATAGTACATCTCATACCCAGAAGAATATTGAACATATTTGACAAAAAGGGAGAATAAGCCTCATGTCTGTATGTTTTGTGTTACAGGTACTGTAGGCAGTGCAAGCAGTACATGAAGGTATCCACAAAATGCTTTGGTTAGTCGAAGTAGTTTGGTTATTGGAAACTGACCATAACGTGACCATAACGTGAAATCATACATGTCTCTCAGCACTGGATCCAACTACTAGTTATGACATATTAGGACAAGAGATGTGGCCTCAAGTTGCACTAGGGAGAGTTTAGAGTAGACATTAGGAAAAAAATTCCTTATTGAAAAGGTCATCAGGCCTTGGAACAGGCTGCCCTGGGAGGTGGGTTGAATTGCCATCTGTGGACATGTTTAAAAGTCATGGAGATCTGGAGCTTAGGGACATGGTTTAGCAGTGGCCTTGGGACAGCTGGGTTAATGTTTGGAGTCTATGATCTTAAAGGTCTTTCCCAATCTAAACAATTCTGAGATTCTGTGATTTAGCCAGCAAGTCAACTTCCACATTAGGCTATGTATTTACATGTTCTATGTTGAAAAAAAAGTTTATCCTTAGTTTATAAGGATAAACCTTGTCAAACAGAGACTTTGCAGACAGATTGAGATTCCATTAAGCTCACTGAATCCATTTCTATCAGAGACATGCAACATCATCTGTATTTTGTTCTGCACAAACATTAGTAATAAAGTTATGGGATATTATCACCATCTGTCCATTATGGAGTCACTGCTTTCTGGAGCAGGAAACATGGAGGTTAACGTCATTAGAAACCAGCACAATAACAATATATAAAATACTTCAATATTTAAGCCTATAGTATGCAAGTGAGTAAAATAAAAAATTCAAAAAATCATCTAGTCCAATCCACCTGCCACAGCAGGATCAGCTAGATCAAGTTGCACAGGAACATGTCCAGGCAGGAAGCTTTGCTCTCCAACACACAGCAAGGCATATCCCTCAGGATTCCTCTGTTTTATAAGGCTGACTAATGGCAGCAGCTTGAAGAACAGCTGAAAGGAAAATGGCAGACTGAAAACTTTTGTATTGACAATTTCTACCATTAAATCTCAAATGTTTTTAAACTTTGTTGGAGCTTGGCACTGAATCACTAACCTGCTGAGGCAATTATATGAGCCAAAGTTGTCTTAATTGAGCTTCCTTAAGCATAATCCCTCAGCTCCAATTAAAAAAAAAATCCAGAGATGCCGAGAAACCACATCCAAAACACTTATATTTAAATAGTCTAAATCAAAACATACAAATTAATGTCTAGACAACTAAGAAAACGTGGTCTTATTTCAAAAATTTCCATTATGAGACCTGTAACTGTGAGGACTCACAATTTCTCTTTTATTCTTCTGTCTGCAAATTAGTTTTTAGAAGTTGTTTGGCAGAACATTTTTATTTGTGACAGCTTCAATGCGCCCCACAAACTAAAAGCTATAAATTAGAAAACTCAAAGCAAACAAGCTCTATGAAGGAGAAAATCTGAAGTGTTTGAGAATCTGAGGATTCTAAAAGGTTCAGAAATTGGGGTGTGAACATGAGCCTTTCTGAACAAGGTCAAAGCCTGACCAGGAAAAGCTTCAAGAGTGAAGATTGAGAGTTTCTATAGGATAGTGGTAGAATGAGGGGCAGTGGTTTCAAATTAGAAGGGTAGATTTAAATTGGATGTTAGGAAGAAGCTATTTAGTAGGAGGGCAGTTGAATGCTGGAGCAGGTTGCCCAAGGCAGGTAGTTGATGCTCCATCCCTGGAGATTTCAGAGGGAGGCTCGACAAGGCTCTGGACAACCTCATTAGTTGAAGATGTCCCTGCTCACTGCAGAAGGGTTGGACTAGATGACCTTTGGAGGTCCCTTCCAACCAGAGTGACTCTTTCATTTGCTTTCAACAGATCAAAAGATGAGGAAAATCTGTCCGCTTCCACAGAAGCAGCCTCATTACATGTAGATGGATTTTTCTTTTACATGTGTTACATTTGTGTTGTCACTCCTATCCCCCACACTGAACAAGGCCACCATCAGGACTGCCCATCTTTGCTGAAGATTGTGTCCTCTACTTGTGGAAGAGTGACAAGGCCTAGATACAGGTGGCAAAGTTGCCTCTTAAGAGGCTTCTCAAGAATCAAATCTGTCAAGTACCTCTTTTAGACTTTTTCCTTCTGCTGAATGGAAAGGCCAAGGCAGTACTCCACTCCCAGCTCAACCATCCAAGGATGACAGACCAAATGAAAAAGCAGCATTATTTTTCCTCCCTCAGATTTCCTTAGAGCTGTCTAGGAAAGGAAGGGAGATAAAGGATGCGATCTGATTCTGTGGATGCCAGATACAGCGGGATGGCACACCACAATCACTCATTTTAGATGCAAGAACAACTTCTTGCCTGCTCTTGCATTTACTGCAAATTCCCTTACTTGCAAGAAGTCACACTTCTGTAATTTCACTGTAAAATTCAGCTGATCAGCAAGCTCCCAGAAGCAAGCTCCCAACTATAATTTAATTAAAAGGGCAGCAGCTAAGTTTCACCATATGCAACTGCCAGATGCAATCACTGTAGTTTAAGTCTAAAGGCGACATTCCTACATGCACTGGAGTTTTATAAGCGATGAAAGCTGTCACTTATGTCACAGACTTTGCTGTAATGTGTTATGATACTACAGTTTCAGCAGAACTAAAAAAAAATTAATAGATTTTGTGAAAGCATTTACAGCAGTGAGTTTGGAACACAATGTTTCGTGTGCCACATGCTTTTCCTTGCAACTCCATATTTATGCTTCAATGTGCTTGTGACATTTTACACTGGACTACAGCATCACAGAACTGTTTCGCTTGGAAGACCTTCAAGATCCAACCATTCCAGTCCAGCTATTAACCTAAATGTACCAGGGCCACTGCTAAACCATGTCCCTAAACTCCATGATCATGACTTTTAAATGCATCCAGGGATGCCAGTTCAACTCCCTGCCTGGGCAGTCTGATGACACCTTCCGAGAAGAAGTTTTTCCCTAATGTTCAATCTAAACTTCCCCTGGTGCAACTTGAGGTCATTTCCTCTTGTCATATTGCTTGTTACTTGTGAGAACAGACCAACCTCCATCTCCTTTCAGGTACTTGTAGACAGCAATAAGGACTCCCCTCAGCCTCCTCCTCTTCAGGCTAACCAGCCCCAGCTTCCTCAGCTGCTCTTCAAAAGGTTTGTTCTCTAGACTCTTCACCAACCTTGTGGACCTTCTTTGTACCCGTTCCAGCGCCTCAATGTCCTTCTTATATTGGGGTGCCCAAAGCTCAGCACAGTATCTAAGGTGTGACCTGTATACTTTGCCTGACATCATGCAAGCTCTCACAAGCAATTTTAAACCTTGAAAAGTTTGGAGGTTTGAAATGCACTATTGATTATGGATAAACAACCACAGAATAGAAGCCCTTTACTACCCAGTGATTCACAGGAATGATGAAGAGTGCATCAAAAATACCTAAAATTGCTTCTTCAGAAGAGATTTGCTGAATGCATTTCAAAAGCCAACTAACCAATTTAGGAAAATTTTAACTGTCCTTATTAGTGAAATATGATAGTCTTTAATTCATCACAAAATAATTGAGTAAGAAAGTATTTATTAGCTGTAAACAGTTTCACATTTCAAAGGAGAAGTTAATGCTTCAATACACTGTTCAACTTCCTTCACAAGTACAAAAAACTTCCTTCCAAAGAAAAAGGATCAGGATATAACCATGTCAAAATGAAGAACATGAGGATTTCAGAAAATGTGTGTCACCTTGTAAACTGAACACAAGTGTGACAAACACAGCAGTTTGCTTTCCTACAAAATAACAGATTTGCTATCAGCACTGGGTTCCGTTCACATTACAGCAATGTCGTCGCTGCTGGGAGAGTTATTATCCACTTATGTTGACACTACTTAGTTCAGAATTAGTTTCCTTACAGAACAGTAATGATACAGATTGCTTTAGAAAGACACCCCCCCCCCAAAATTAACTTTAGCATTAAAAGCAGATGTTCCCTGATTAATTTATCCTTACAAAGGTTTATCATTATGCTGTTTCTCTAACATGTCTCAGTTTTGTAGTCTTTAATTTCTCTACAGATGTAGCTAGTCCAAAGCAGATGCAACCAGTGGTGAGCTTCCAGCCAGCTACAATGATTCTTAAAAGCAAATGCATCCATCAGACTGACTGTCCTGACAGCCACACTGCTGACAGCCCGCCACAAACCGCTATGGAACACTGGCCGGCACCAGCTCTCGGGCAGAGCCACATGCCAGCAGAGTTCCCCACTCACCTCAGCAGCCCTGGCACCTTCTGCACTGGCAGCTGCTTTGGAGCCAGTCAGGGGACTGAGCTGGCAGAAGTAGCCAGGACATCACCAGCCGGTTAATAGAGCCGTCCTGGCACAGGAGCTGAAGCTGGACAGGACCTCTGAAAGGCTGTGTTTAAAACCAGTTGAAAGAGCTGTTCTGGCAAGTGTGCTGAGCGTGACCAACAGAGCTGCAGTTGATACAGAAATCAGAATAGAAGCAGTCTGTGAAGCTGGTTTTGCACAAAAAGCTCACAGACAAACGAAAGAGTCACTCAGATGGTGTTTACTTCTGAATGAGCAAAACAGAGCCAATGAAATACTACATTTAATCAAAATCACTAACTCTGAAATAAAAATTTAGTACTTTGTAAGCTTCACCACGTCAAGTATTTTTCTAGTATCGTAACATCTGTTACAGAATAAATACTTGTTTTTCAAAAAGCTACAAAATGATCTGGATGCAAAATTCAGGCAGTAACTGGATTTTTCCCTCTCCAATGCAAACAGCAAAAAAACTCCAAACAAGGCATACAACAAGAATTTCTTTTTGATGTAGAGGATGCCGATCACATCTTCCCAAAGGAATGTGAAGCACAGACAGACCCCACACATGAGAAAATTAAACTTTGCCCTAAGGTAAATTCCAATTCATGCTTCTTGGGCTTCAGCATCATTGCTACCTGCTCTTCTAGTAGTTTTCGTACACTTTCATGTATTTTCATTTTTCCCCTCTTATCTTCAGATTTTTTAAGTCCAGAACTCAAATTTTATATTACTCCCACTTGAGAGTAGCTCTGCGAAGATGTTACAAAAATGTAAAATGAAAGCATTGAAGGCATATGCTTGATTACAACCACAAATATAGGCAACTGAACCACTCAGATAGAATCTGGACAAGAATTAAACAGCTAGCATAATGGACAGAAATGTCTCTAAGTCTCACTTTTTTCTCCATCTCCTCATTAAAGTCCTTCCTCTCTCCTGCTTCTTCATAAGCACCCATGAACTAACCAGCTTAAGAAAAAAAAGCCCAAACAACCACAAATTGATCAACCACAGTATTGATCATACTGGGTGAGTTGGCAGGATAGAAAGAATCGAATTCAGCACCCTGCATATGTGACTGAAATTGTTCAGAGTGAATACTTGGAACAGCAGCAGTCTCAAGGGATAAATGGAAAAGTTATAAACAGAAAAAGAAAAGTAGAGGGGGAAAAAAAAACTTCAAACCAGTCCCTGCTGTGCAGGTATCTTATCAGCAACAGAAGATACAAAAAATAATTTATCAAAGAAATATGGCTTCTTCAGGTAGAGACAAAAACCAAAGCTCTTTTTACTAAGGGAAAAAAGGAAAAATAGGAAAAAAATCAACTAATTATACTTTTGTTCTAATAGTTTTGTTTATCCTGGCCATGGAGACTTAAAGGTGTTGATCCATCCTTCTTGGCTCAGCATGGACAGAACAGCTCAGTTTAGAGTCCAGCATTCAAGCTGTGCCTGGAACAGGGGACTCTGGCCTTGCAACACACTTCTACGACTCACTGTTCAAGCCTCATTGCTTTGTGTTTATGAGAACTGATGCCATTCCAAGCATCCTCTCAATGATGAGCAATTCAAACAGAACATGTAGGGAGCTGAATTTGTCTTAATCTTGCTTATTCTCCCACACAGAGTTTGTCGTGTTAGATCTGATTCTAAATGCTAAAGCAACTCACATGAACAAGAGCAACCACGATGTGCTGAAGAAACAGTTCATGTCTGTTGTTGCTCACATCCACACCCCCTCCTTGTGGCTATATGAATACATCTGGGATTTCTTTTCTTTGGTTGTTTTTGGGGTTTTATGGATTTATTTTTAATTCTCCTTTATGTTAAAGATTGTGGTTAAATACTTAAAAAAATGTTAATACCCTATAGAAAATAATGAAGTCATTTCCAAAACTGAGAATAGAAAATGATGGTTGAAACTTCATTGTTTCCCGTCCCTCCCATAAATATCATGTTTTCCAGCAAGTCTTAGCTTTTTACTCTATGATGTCCTACAGCAAGCTGATATTAATTCTACCTTTTCATAGGGAGACTATAATACTACTCCTAATTTAGAAAAGACATTGTATGATTCATGAGCATGTAATATTTTATATTGATGAGTAATATACCCATTCTTATTTAAAATTAGGTTAATCTTTTTAAAGAGTATGGCTTTGAAAAGTAAATAGGCTAACCTGAAATCTTGTGCTTGCATAGAAGATGCAAATTGTCAAGCCTTCCAAAGGTTATCCGATTGCTATAGCTAAATTAAGTTGCTAATTGGCAAGGTGGCCAGCTGCACCTCACGGCCAGCTGTACCTCAAAGCAAGGAATTTAGACCCAGTTTGTGCCAACCAGTTCCATTAAACACAGACACAGCAAAACCAGATATTTTAATTTTCAATCAATAGACCTCAGCTGCAAGCTCATTAGCCAACAATCAGCCAGGACACACTGCCTTATGCAGACCTCCTGGAGTTGCTGCAGCTGTTTGCAAAGCATTGCCCAAAGCGTGCCCGTTTTTCAGTGATTCACTACAGAACAGTTATTCTATCAGATCTAAATACACCCCAATGTGTAAACAGGCAAAAGCTCATCTCTAATTGCACAAAGAAGATATTAATCCTTGACAGAGCACACAGTACACCTTGAGGGAAGTAGGCTGTATAGCGCAGATACCTCTGTCTCATCATCATGATAGAGTTTATCACAGTGTAACATGAAAATTATGGCTAGCCCACCTCTTAGAGGGAGAACAGCAAGGAAAAGGCTTAAAGGTTGGTTGTTTTAAGCAGTAAACTGCCTGCACGCAGGTGAAAGCAGCTCAACTGTATTGAGCTTCTGGTCCAGTTAGATATTCAGTGGGATGGATTTCTGTGTGGCTTTCAAAGCCAAAAGTAACCAGCTGAGATATCAGCTGAGCTTACTAATAACAGTCCAAAAACTCACTACATATTTTTCACCCCAATGCTAAATTTGAAAGCTCAACTTGAAACAATCCAGTCTTCACTGCACAGAGCTGTAGCTCCCTGCATCCTTGCTGCAGCTGCTAAATACAATAATAACCGTATCTGACATGACTGCGCACTTGCTGAGGTAAGGCTTATGCTACTATCTAGCCAGAAACTACCAGCCCTACATTTGTTTTCTTCTGATTCATGGGCTTTCAGGGATATTATGATGTACTGGGAGGGGCAATGAAAGGCCTAGTAAAATAATGGATTAAGAAAATGCTCAGTACAACAAAACTCGAAACACACACTTATCACAGCTGTAATCACAAGCTCGAACTAGCTGATCCTTAACCTCTAGCCCTGCTTACACTTCCAGCCAGCCAGCAACAGCAAAAAAAAAAAAGCAGTCTTCACTGTGGCCTTATTAAACCAACAGTTCCTTGTTTTAAAGGTTCTACTAGTTTAGTCTGTTCCTATAGAAAAAGAGTCAGAGCGAGACATTCCAAAACTAGAGCACTAACTACCTCAAAGTCCTCAGATTGTTCAGATTTTCGTAAGTTTCACCACTGTCTTTTTGTTGGATTGTTTGAGGAAGGGAATATATTCACCTGCTATTTGACATCAGCAACTCACTGCTCCCTCTAATAATTGCTGGAATTACTTAATCCAGGAATGTATATTATAATTTTTTCTCTGTAATGTACTGGTCAAACTATAGATGCCTCAGTTGGAGGTGAGTGGATGTGCACTTCAATATCACTAATGATTTGTCAAAGGGGTAATTTACCATTAAATAAAAATGTATAGTCTCAAGACAGTGCCTTTCAAAAAACAGAAGTATTTTCTATGCCTAAATAATCTCCTGAACACCAGTGACACCAGTCAAGCTAAGAATTGTTTAGGGCTGGTGCTTATTTTTTAATTGGACTTCCAATGATGCCAGCTGATGCAGCCAAGTATGAAAGTAATGCGGATTTAAAAGCTCAAATCTTGCCAGCTTGGGATTGTTTTATTACAGTCTACCTTTGATATCACAGAGGGAAAAGAAAAAGCATTTTAATAATATTCTGATTGTGTGCACATAGTGAATGGGACAAGAAACTCAAACCGTAGTGACAAAACATCAGGCAGGACTTGAACAAGAGCATTTTGCTGTCTACAACTGCAAAGCTCTGGAATAGTTTGCTTGGAGTGGTCTCTACATCTACTCAATCCCTTCAAGTGTGTCAGGAGTTGAGGGGCAGCACACTAATTTGGGAAAGAAGATGAACTATGAGTGAGTGTCAAAGTTACTCATATCCAACTCACATTTTGTCCATGCTCCATATTCTGAACAAGGTACATACACACATGCATCCCCACCCGTACGCAATCTGGCTCATTGTAAAATGGCTTGTTTTAAGAGCCATAAAACTATGTACCTCCTAAATATGGACTAACAGTGCCAAAAAGGACTTTACCTAATAAATAGTGACCTTCATGTAAGAGGCATGAGGAGGAAAGCAAGAGAACAAGTCTGAGACACTATTCATTTTTTAACTTGGCTTGAACCAATATAGAAATATAATTTGAGCTACTCAGAAGATTGTGTGTTCAGCTGCTCAATCATTAAGGCAAAAAAAAGGTTACATCACACAACCCAACCGATGCCAGTTTTAGGGCCAAGTCATTGTATGTCCACAGGAAGCATTAACAAACATGGTTTATCTTACTTAATAACCACTTTTCAATAACTGAAGATATTGGCAATATGCTACTTCTCACACCTTATGAAATTGAAGCCAAATGGCAAAGTCTATTTGAATTAAGCTCAAATGCCAACTTATTAGGAATGTTGTCTTTTAGTTCCTATATATGGCAAAATTCAGGGCTGGATTCTCAAAGTGCAGCACACCAGGGCTCAGCTGAGAGCAAACAAGAGCAGCCAAGCACATGGGATAAAACAAGCCTCAACACTGGCGCCTGAATCGCACTATAATACGTAATGGTGATCTATAATAATAAAAAACTTGGTGTTTTTGCCCCAGCAACATGATGCCTCTGTTACAGGTTACTAATATTCCACCTCTAACTGCTACTGAGACACTACCAAGCTGTAAACTCTCATTCAAAAGACCAACCTAGCTGCCTCTTTCGTGTCTTGAAGACATACAAAATAGCTGTACATATTAATTTAACTGGTGAATCTTCATATTTACATTACAAGTGAAAGTGAAGAGATCCCTACAAAGAAAACAAAACTGGTAAATTACCTGTCAGGTCTGTATGTCAAGAAAACAGTATAATTTAATGTATTTATGCATTGTGTGCTGAAGTATTCAAGTGTAAGATTTCCAGCAAAACATGGATATCATCAACCTTTGACCTGCTCCCACAGCATCAATGTGGCGATCCCTGTTTGCATTCTACTGCTGATATCACTATGCAAGGCCTTTGTACTCAAAACTTGCAGAACTTGGTGGCTCCTCCAGTATCTGCACACAAGATTAGACCAAGGTTAACTCTTAGGATTTTAAGAGTTTTCCCAAACATTCATATTTTCACTCAGAACCAAGAAACAGATCACATTTCCACAGAAACAGTCTCTGGTGAATCTGCTTCAGAAGCTACAGCCCAACACTACTGAGGCTCAGAAATATTCTAAAACAAATTGAAGAGTCTACCAAGAAGAAAATAAGTTCTTTCCCCAAGCATTTCCACAGCTTGCATAAAGACATCAATTACCATAGCTTGTCTTCTAAATTAATGATTCACAGTGATAGATTATTCATGCAAGTTGGCCAGCTGAACATTACACTTTGACTCTGGGGAGAAAGTATAGCATGTCTTAATTAACTATGTTTTGTATAAGCCAGAAGACAATCAGAAAAAATTATTTCTCTGGTAAGCTAGGTACAATGCACAAAAATAAAATTAGTGGGAATTTAAATATTCAAAAACCCTCAGTCATTTAATAGTCCTCACTTAAAGTGATCTAGAAGAGTACATTGCCTCAAGTGAGCTCTAAGGGTAGCTACAAATTGCTCTTTTGTTGAATGAGTTGACATGAAATTTTCTCCATTTAAGCATGAAAAAAAAGAGAAATTTCATGTAAATAGGCTGTTTCCTGTCATACGCACAACCTTGCAAGACTTCCATGGTGGCACAATTTCTCATTTCCAAAGGATATAAACTATTTTTCAAAGCCTTGGTTGAAATTAAACTGAACATGGAATTTTTCTACGAGTTCAATGATTCATTAGTATTGCAAATGATTTCTTCATGAATGCTCTATTCTAACAGCTTTCTTGAATGTATGTAACATTTAAGTGTAGTCTAAGTCTACTGAAGACATTCATTACTTTGATCAGGACACTGCAAAATACCTTTACAATTCAAACAACATCTAGGATTTGCAATTGTTTGATTTCAAAGCATTATTTTGTAAATCTTCCAATTGAACAAACTGTTAAAAAATAATAAATTGTTATAGAATCACTGTATTAAAAGATTTACCAAAAAAATTGAAAGTCTATGATAAATGTTACCATTTATCATTACAGTAAGTAAAAGGAATGATCCAAGATGTCTAGAAATAACAAGCTGCTCTAAGATAGCAAAGACTGTCACGCCTGATTAATTAGATGACCACCTAGTTGCTTACACAGCTTCTCTACAATACTTTAGATTGTTAAAAATATGAATCACATTCAAACAGACTTTTACCTTTTAACAAACTAATACCCAGATGCCTTATAGTCAATTACTAGATTTTATTTTGTTAGTAGGAAGAGTCTGTTTTCATTTTGCATTGGAGAAACACAGGTATAACGACAACACAAGTATTTAATGACAAGATCCACTGATTTCTCAGCTACCAAAGGATGCAAACAGAACTCGGCTGTTTTTTTCTTCTACCTTTAAAACTACCCACTCTCCATTGGGTGTTACCTTCTCTGGGCTCCTAGGATAATCCTAGAGTCTTTTAGAGCAAAAAATTTAATTTTGTCCTTGCTCTCTTTGCAATTCAGCAGTATTTCTAGGCATTCATCCCAAGTCCTACAATTCTTAAGGAATTGAGTCAAAGATACGATAGTTACACAGATAAGGATTAGGACAGGATGGTGGACATCAATTCATCCCTACTGATAAATTCCAACATGACAAATAGTGGGACAACACTATCATAAACCAGCCTCCATAGGGCTTTCACTGCAGATAAATATGATACTCTACTAGACCTGGCACTTGTGGTGGGTTCAAGACCACAATTAAAATAAGAAAGAAAAAGAAAAAGCAGCTACGTGTCAGTGAGATCTTGGATGGAATTTGCCAGACATCAGATAGCGTAGGGAAAATGGAAAAGTGTTTATTAACCCTGTAACTATATCAGAAAGAAAAAAAAGTTAAGCAACTTAGTGCACACAAACCAGAAACTCCATCACAAGGGTTCTGGGGCAGGAATTGGCAGGACTCACTAATTGGGCTTTAAATTAGTTTCAAAGGGAAGTGGGATTGTTGATGGGTGGGCACCAGTGAGACAGGTCTTGATGAAGACCCCAAGGCCTCCGACCATCCTAGGGTGAAACTGGAGCACTCAGCTGACTCCCTTAAATGCCTGCACCCCAATGTATGCAGCATGGGGAACAAGCATTAGGAGTTAAAAATCTCTGTCCAATCAGGTGATTATGAACTGGTGGAAATTACAGAGACATGGTGGGACAGATTGCATGACTGGAATGTGGTCACTGACGGCTATATCCTTTTCAGGAGACAGGTCAGCAAGGTGAGGCTGTGGAGTTGCTCTTTATGTGAGAGAACAACTGGAATAGATTGAGTTCTGTCCAGGGGCAGATGAAGAGAGAGTTGAAAGTTTGTGGGTGCAGATTAAGGGGCAGGCTGGCATGGGTGACACTGTTGTGGGTGTCTATTACAGGCCACCAGATCAGGACAAGTAAGTTGATGAGGCCTTCTGCAGGCAGCTGACAGCAGCCTCACAGCTACAGGCCCTGGTTCTCATGGGGGATTTTAACTCCCCTGATATTTGCTGGAAGACTTACTCATCCAGCCACCCACAGTCCAGCAGATTCCTCCAGTGCATTGGTGACAATTTCCTGATGCAAATGGTGGAGGAGCCCACTAGGAGAGGAGCGTTGCTGGATCTTGTATTCACCAACAAGGAGGGTCTGGTTGAAGCAGTGAAGGTTGAGGGCAGCCTCAGTTGCAGTGACCATGAGATGGTGGAGTTCAGGATCTCATGTGTCATGAACAGAATACTGAGCAGAATCAAAACCCTAGACTTCAGGAGGGCCAACTCTGGCCTTTTCATGCAATTGCTAGGGGAAATCCCATGGGACAGGGTACTGGCAGGTAAAGGAGCTCAGGGTAGCTGGTTAACATTCAAAGACCACTTCTTTCAAGCCCAAGATCAGAGCATCCCTAGAGGTAGGAAGTCAAGGAAGTGAGCCAGAAGACCAGTGTGGTTAAACAGGGAACTACTGGGCAAACTCAAGAGGAATAACAAAGTCTATAGGTCATGGAGGGAGGGGATGGACACTGAGGATGATTATAGGGCTCTAGTGAGAGGATGAAGAGATGCAACTACGAGAGCCAAGGTCTCCTTGGGATTAGACCTCGCAGGAGAGGTCAAGGGCAACAAAAACCCAGCAAAAACAAGGGCAACAAATACACTGCAGGTAAAACTAAACCTAGAGGCAATGTAGGCTCCCTGCTGAATGAGGTAGGTGCCCTGGAGACAGAGGATACAGAGAAAGCAGAGATACTGAGTACCATTTTTGCCTTTGTCTGTACTTCTGGGGGGCTGTCCTGATATCAAGCCCCAGATTGCTGAGGCCCCAGAGGAAGTTGGGATGGAAGAAGAGTTTCCCCAGGTTGATCAGACCTGGGTTAGGGATCAATTTAGCAAATTGGATGTATATAAATCCATGGGCCCATATGGGATGTACCTGCTCGTGCTAAGGGAGATAGTGCAAGTCATTGCTAGGCCACTCTCCATCATGTCTTCTAAGTCAGGGGATCAGGAGAGGTGCCTGAGGACTCGATGATAGTAATCTCACTCCAATCTTCAAAAAGTATAAGGAGGACCCAGGTAACTATAGAATGGTCAGTCTCATCTCCATCCCAGGAAAGGTGATGAAACAATTTATCCTTGACGCTGTCTCTAGGTACATCAAGGACAAGAGGGTTATTAGGGACAGTCAGCATGGCTTCACCAATCAGATAGCCTTTTATGAGGACATAACCATGTGGACAGATGATGGCAAAGTGGTGGATGTGGTCTATCTTGATTTCAGTAAGGCATTTGGCATGGTCTCCCACAGCATCCTCGCAGGCAAACAGGCACTGTGGTCTAGATTATAGGGTAGTGAGGTGGATGGTGAACTGGATGCAGGATAGAAGCCAGACAGTAGTGGTCAATGGGACAGAGTCTAATAGGAGACCTGTTATCTAGTGGAGTGCTCCAAGTGTCAGTACTGAGACCAGTACTATTAAGTCTATTCATTAATGACTTGGATGAGGGATTAGGTTGCACTGTCAGCAAGTTTGCTGGACACAAAGCTGGGAGGAGTGACCAACACCCCAGCAGGCTGTGCTGCCATTCAGCTGGGCAGGGAGAAATTTAATGAAGTATAACAAGGGTAAGTGTAGAGTATTGCATCTGGGCAAGAACCCCAGGTACCAGTATAAGCTGGAGACTGACCTGTTGGAGAGCAATGTAGGAGAAAGGGACCTGGGAATCCTGGTGGACACCAGGATGACCATGAGCCAGCAGTGAGCCAAGAAGGCCAACGGCATCCTGGGATGGATCAGAAGCAGAGTGGTTAGCAGATTAAGACAGGTTCTCTTCCCCCTCTACTCTGCCCTAGTGCGACCGCATCTGGAATATCGTGTCCAGTTCTGGGCCCGTCAGTTCAAGGAGGACACAGAACTGTTGGAGAGAGTTTAGCGCAGAGCCACGAAGATGACGAATCGAGTAGAACACCTCCCTTTTGAGGAGAGGCTGAAGCAGCTGGGTCTCTTTAGCTTGGAGAAGACTGAGGGGCAACCTCATNGAAGCCAGACAGTAGTGGTCAATGGGACAGAGTCTAATAGGAGACCTGTTATCTAGTGGAGTGCTCCAAGTGTCAGTACTGAGACCAGTACTATTAAGTCTATTCATTAATGACTTGGATGAGGGATTAGGTTGCACTGTCAGCAAGTTTGCTGGACACAAAGCTGGGAGGAGTGACCAACACCCCAGCAGGCTGTGCTGCCATTCAGCTGGGCAGGGAGAAATTTAATGAAGTATAACAAGGGTAAGTGTAGAGTATTGCATCTGGGCAAGAACCCCAGGTACCAGTATAAGCTGGAGACTGACCTGTTGGAGAGCAATGTAGGAGAAAGGGACCTGGGAATCCTGGTGGCCACCAGGATGACCATGAGCCAGCAGTGAGCCAAGAAGGCCAACGGCATCCTGGGATGGATCAGAAGCAGAGTGGTTAGCAGATTAAGACAGGTTCTCTCCCCCCTCTACTCTGCCCTAGTGCGACCGCATCTGGAATATCGTGTCCAGTTCTGGGCCTGTCAGTTCAAGGAGGACACAGAACTGTTGGAGAGAGTTTAGCGCAGAGCCACGAAGATGACGAATCGAGTAGAACACCTCCCTTTTGAGGAGAGGCTGAAGCAGCTGGGTCTCTTTAGCTTGGAGAAGACTGAGGGGCAACCTCATTAAATATGCGAAGGGTGGGTGTCAGGAGGATAGAGCCAGGCTCTTCTCAATGTCATCTAGTGATAGGAGAAGGGACAATGGGTGTAAACTGGAACACAGAAGGTTCCACATAAATATGAGAAGGAACTTCTTCATAGTGAGGGTGGGAGAGCACTGGAAGGGGCTGCCCAGGGAGTCTCCTTCTCTGGAGACATTTAATGCCCACCTGGATATGTTCCTGTGCAACTGGGACTAGGTGATCCTGCCGTGGCAGGGGGATTGGACTGGATGATCTTTCAAGGTCCCTTCCAATCGCTAATGTTCTGTGATTCTGTGAAATGCCATCACATATTCTGAGAAAAATACAATAGGAGATTACTACCGTATTGGTACTTTGTTTTTTAAATTAGAGACCTGAGATAGCATTTCAGTCAAACAGAGAGGGGTACAACCACTCTCTCTTCTATTCATTCTGAGAGACCCTCCAGGTCCCTTCTAAGTCACATATCCCAATCTGTAGATGCTGGACTCTCAGCCATTCCAGACCGGCCAACTCTTCAATTCTTCAGCATAGCTTGTCCAGCAAAATGTTGATTAGACAGGCCTGATTCCTCAGAACCTGAAATTGCATCAGGCCTGTCAATGCAGGTGACATTCCTTCAGAAAGAACCCAGTCTCCTTCCTTGCCCAAGGTCTAAGGATTCTGGAGTCATTGTGCTTCCTTCAGAACAGACAGTTCAGCTAAGCACAAAGGAATCCTCAGATGCCTCTCCTGAGGCTCCTTCTCTCTCTAATGTAGAGCATCCCCAGCTTTTCTCAGCAGCAGAAATGACAGTTTCTCTTCCAGCTGAACAATGGCTCAGAGATGGCAGCGACTGGCCACACGGCCCCAGTAATGTGCAGAGCTCAAGATGGCAACCAGCTGCACGGCTTGCTTTAGCAGGGGCCTCCCCCATGCCACAAATGTGGCCCAGAGAGTTCTATTCCCCTCCTGTCTCTCTCTAAGCTGGAGTTCACCACTGGTCACTGGTTGGTTGCTCCATGGTGGGGAATCGGCCCTAAGTTCTTGCTTCTCTAGTCCACAAGTACCAGCTAGGAGGTGGGCTGGATTGGAGGTGGGACTGGGCCAGGACCTGCTTCTCAGGCCGCCTCCCTGAGGCAGAACAGAAGCCTGTGGTGGAGGACAGTCGTTGTCTACCCCCTGCCTCCAGGAGGGCAGTGGGGCAATGACAAGCCACTGCATCCCCTCCTGTCCTGTCTCTCTCCCCACAACCTGGAAGTGGGGAAGACAGAGCCCCATGCAGGTGTGCTGGGGCAAAGCCTCCAGAAGAGAAAAAAGCAGGGCTGGTTCATAAGCACTCTTTTATAGTGTCACCTAGTGCCCACCCCTACTAGAAGAGGTCACTGAAAGGATTCACTTAAATTGCACATTTTTCTTCATGAATGCACAGCTCTGTAAATCTGAAAATTTTGATAATTTTTAAAATGTCTCAGCTCTGTGAAACAATTCTTATATGCTGATTTGAATTTATGTTGCTTTCCTCTCCTTCCAAATAGAAGATATCCCAGTACTCCCGTTGAGAAATATACTCCCATCACTTCAAGAATTTATTTTCATTGTAACCGAGTGAAAGCTTGTCCTCTCTAAGCTAGAGGTTATTTTGCTGTCACTTCATATAGTAAGATTCGGTATCAGTTATGTCAAATTCACAAGTGTACAATGTTTTGATATTGTGTGTACGTTTTCCTCCCTCACATTCGTGTATGAAAAATTACCAATGGCATTTTTTCACTTCATGCATATCATCCCCTCAAAATAAGTCTACTTACAGTCAACTTGTTTCTTACTCACTTCCACGGATTTCTCCTCTATACAATCTGCTGCTCCATATTCCCCATAATTAGACATTTCTGCTTGTTTTTCTGATATTTGTTTTTCTCAGTATCTCCTCATATATCTAATAACTGCTTTCTTTAGTACTTCAACACATGCATCATAGGGAGAGCAGATGGAAACTGCCGTCTACAGATGATGCCAAGTAGCTTCTCTGCAAGTGAATACTCCAAAAGCACCAAACCCAACATGAGTTTTTGTGCTACCATGATATTTTCTATGCCTCAGAGATGCTGGGGAAGACTAACTAAGGCAAACTGACAGAGAAAATGGAGCACAAACATGGTGGGAGCACGCAACGACTACACAGGTAACAGGGAACTGAGGAGTTGTGTCCAGACAGGCACAATGTACAGGGCTTTGGAACCAGGAAGTACATGTAGACCTACAAAGCACCACAAACTTTGTTTCAGGCTGCCTAGTCCCACCAGGCATCATCTTTCCTCATGGTCAGCCTGAGCAATGGACAATACATAATCCTTATCTTGTGATTCATCAACATTGCTGCAGGACTAAAATAAGATCAAAGCAACAGAAGACCCAAATGGTGTTGAATTGGAAAGGGTTCAACTCTGCATGCCTTGTGTTTAAACACTATAAAGAATAGGTTGTTCTATTCAACACCTTGCCTTAAAAGTCTTCAAGTCTTAGATTCTCAAGTTTAGATTCTCAGACACTGCCATCCTCTTCCTAGCTCCTCCATGTGCAGACCTCCACTAACAACTTATTTGGATAGAGACAGCTGGGAAAGCAGATATAGGCATGGGTTTTGTTACTGGACAAATCACTGCCCAAGTCATAGGCCAACAGGTAAAGAAAGAAAAGAAGACAGTGGTTCATTGCACAAGCAGTCATGAAACAAGATCTTATTTCCCATGGTAGACTGTGAAGATGCCGCAGACGTGAAGCAAACACTTTAACTCTCTTCTGTCATCTTCAGATCAAACATGAGCTTTGTCAAATACTATCTGAATCTTTATTTTAGAAGTGTACTCTAATTTGTTTTAATTTTATTCATTACAAAATCACCTGCCTGTAACACTACTGTGAATAAATGTTTCTCTAATAAAGAGGAGTTTGTCCAGCATATGTAAGCGCACAAGTTTTAAAGACAAAAACAGAACCCCTACAGTGTTTCAAAAGTCCATATTGAGTTTAGCAGACTAGCTTATTCCTCTTCAGTACTTGTAAAAATCATTAGATATCTTTCAACTCCCACTAATTACTTTGTTTTTGGCAGACACTACTGTTTCCTCCTCCTGCTTTTTTGAATAAATCTCAAATTAACAAGTCAATAAACTGACATATTTACAGTCAAAATAACTTGGCTCCCCTCTCTTCTTCCTCCCACTTCTCATATTTCTCTGGGCATAGTAAAAGGTTATTGATCACCTACAGACTTCACACATACTTACAGAAATTTGGGTGGGGATGGAGGCACCTTTCTTTTACATCAACAGCACCTCAGGATAAAGACATGATATTTCAAGTAAACTGTTCGTGTTGCTTTAAGTTTTGATTAATAGCTTTAATGAGTTTAGAAACTAAAGTTAACAAATTAAAAAAAAAACAAACCCACACATCAGAAAGAAAACATGGATTGCTTCAGCAGACTCAAATTGCTGTGTGAAAGACACAATTATTAAATGCTCCAAGAACTGCTTTAATTGAAATGCAGAAAGAAAAGCATTCAAAAACAGGCACTTTCAGTGCACCAATTAAAAATATGTCTTAAATCTTTAAACCTGTTTTCTAACTACAACTTACGTAACTGAGATGTATAAGGAAAACTGGAGCAGCCAACTTCAGAAATAGTTACTAAAAACCCAACATTTTTCTGTACTGTCAAGGAAGGAGGTAATCTCCAGCGGCAAAGTGATTGTGAGGGGTTTAGATAGGCTGTCATTGGCAAAATACCCAAGCTCTAACGTTACCTTAACATGACAAGGTTAGTTAAAAATCACATTGAAAAGTAGATGTCCAAGTTTTCCAGCTCACTCCAAACTTCTCCAGGAGAAACAAGGGCTAGAACTGCCATAGCTGCTCAGAAACTACCAGATGCTAAAGTGACTAGTGATCAAGTGTTTGTGTGTGTTGCCTCATTGTAAAGGCAATCACAACTTTCGCTTTCCTGTGGTGCCAGAGCAAAAACCTGAGAATTCAGTCAGAGTTCTGGAAGTACAGCAAAACCTTACATGCCACTCAGAACAATTAGACAGGAATAGATTGTTCTTTCGCCTCAGATGACATCATCCTCCAAACCCACCGCACAAAGAAAAACACAGATAATAAAAATAGATGTAAACATAAGAGCAGAGGAAGTTGAGTTCTGAGGTTTGGAAAGCTCATCCCCAGCCAATCAGTGCTTTGTTTTGTAAGTTTTAGAAATCCCACTGAACGCACAGTACAGGTTCAGTTTCAATTGATAGAATTGATCTTTTCAGAAGAAGCCAGTTGGCCCATTAGCCCCATCAAGCCATCACTGGTTTACAGTTGTCAAACGTGCACAGCAAATTAATAATAGTTTCAGACAGTGCAAATGTAATAGTGAATGACTGCAGGGCTGAAGCACACAAAGAAGTGGGAGATCTTTTGATGAGTAGGCTATTTGGTTAAAACTCAACACAACCACATGATTTAAACGTTCTGCTTCTAGGCAGTGTATTCCTTGTCCTTACTGATTTTTCTTGAATCTGAAAAAAATACTTCTCAATAACTATTCTAATATTTAAATGCCCAACTAAACCAGAAATCCTTTACAACCCAGGAGGTCAAATCTTATTAACCCCAAACCAGATACATATTTAACTCATTAGGACGTATCAGTAAGAGACTCTTTTCACATCTCATAGCCACAGTTGCTTTGCAACAAATCTAAAAGACCAAAAGGGATGCAGATAACACACACAGCTTTTATCACATTAGCCACAGTCTGCAGTTTTCATAATCATTAGCTCTGAAGCTTAGTAAACAAAGAAGAACATGACCTTACAGTCCATACTTACATCACTTCACACACAACAACAAATTTTTTTTATCATATGCACTTTTATTAAGGCTACCAAATGAGATGCTATCCAGAACTGCTCAGCATGCAGCCAGGCAGAGGAGGACACTTCTGCTGCAGAGCCAAGGAAAGCCAGGCTGTGCACGCACGCTACCAGGAGGCTTTAAGCTTTCAAATGCGGCACCACTAAACAACTTCTACCACACCTCTCTGCTTTTGGCTTGGCTGAGGGATCAACAATTATGATTGAACTGTGGGATTAATTTCTTTTTCTTAAGTGGCTAACTTCATTATCTCCAGCACAATTTTACATAGAAGTCTGAAGAAAATGTGTTATTCTGTCAAGTTCATAATTTGAGATGGAGAAATGATGTCCTTTCCTCCTGCAGAAAGATGTTACATCACATACCCCCATCCCCAAATTCACCTAAACTTTGTCATTCACTTTCACAAGACTAACAGTGCTAAAAAGATATAAATTAAACCAAGAATTTTAAAGATACTTCCAAATTTAAGTGAAATACTCCGCTCTCTCATTTATTTGAGGCAAAACACAAAACTCCAGATGACTACATAGCTCTCTTTTCCCTATCATCTACCCATGTTACAAACGTGGGACAAGAGATACTGACTGCATCAGAGACAAGCAAGTGTATATAAAAAGGAAAAAAACAAACATTAATTTTTGAAGCCATGTTTACACACCGATTTTAACCATAATTTTGAACACAGCATGATTAAGCTGAAAACAGACTTAGTATAGGACAGATGTACCCAATTATTTCAAATTCAGCCTGTGTTTTACAGAGATAGAATGAGGCACTGCCTACAGAGAACATGAATTGTCTGCAATCCTTTTTTAAAGGTACCCAGCCACACCCAAAATAGGTGTGGATGTGAAGAGTCCTACCAGCACTAACTCTCTCCATTGCTATGTTCTAGGGTATGTAAAATTAGAAGATTTATCAAAATACATATTAATGTGACATTTACATCTACAGATTTCAAAGTAGTTATTACACAACAATGTGTCCTTAGAACTCTGACACACTACCTATGAACATTACATGTTCTTTCATCTGACAGAATGGGATGAGAAGAGGTGACCTTGTGTTTTGAATGAACACAAAATAGTATGGTATCAGCATGTTCTGGCATGGAGGAGGTCACTTAGCAGCTCAGAGGCACATTAATGCCAGTTCATTTTTTGAATCAACTTCAGGTGGTAGTGCTGTAGCTAAAAAGTTCAACAGCCAGACAGACACACAGTGCATTGTGTGGCTTCAACACAAAAGTACTTTGTGGTTCTACACAAACTTTTGCAGTATACAATGTCAACAAATAATCTACTGAAAATAGGGAGACATAGTCCAAGCAAATTTTAAAACCTAAACTCAGTCTCAAGCTTGACATGAAAACGGGAACATACAAGACACCAGACTGTGAACATGTAAGTCTTGTGAAGATAAATGCAGTCCTGAGCTCTAAAATGTAACAGAAAATGTTGTCACAAGCCTTCATCTTGCAGTACCTCCTAAATTGCCTGAGTAATTCCATAGACAACTCAAACGTTAAAGAAAAGGTTAACAATCATTCCTCCTCCTCCCTCTCTTGACCACTACTCACCACACTCATCCAAGCCACAATAATTTGAACAAATACAATGAATGTAAAGTCAGACAGTATGAATCTGGTCCAAGACCTCACTACTAAAGGTAGAGCCTAGGAAGTACCACTAAATTGATAAAGAGGGATAAAATACTCTAAGCTTTAGTAGAACTAGGGTTTTGTAGCTTTCCTCTCCAATATACAAATTTCACTCAAAGAATTAAATAGACTTACCCTTGGCTTAATCCCCACTAAGACATCTTGGTAAACATCTCTAACCTAAGCAGAGTGGCACTATTTACCACTGGACTAAAGTGGCAACCCCATTAAAAAATAACAAGAATCAGAAAACAAGAAATAGCAGATGAACACTAACAGAGTATTAACACCATGCAAGGTTTATGCAGCCCTTTAATAACAGCTGTGCACAGTATCTTTAAGCAACCATATGTAGATCCCACTAAAACAAAACACGATGGTCTGGAAAGGCAAAAATTTAGCATATATAATACATTCTAACAAGGCAGTTGTTTTGCCCCCCCCCCC